>JAPPVO010005301.1:0-40767 GCA_030407325.1 Camellia japonica | reverse complement strand
ATGAATTTGAAATTTGTGCGATGGGACTGATCAGTCCTATGACGATGTTTCCAAATGAAACGTGATGACATAACTTAGACTATTATATAGCAGAGTTAAATTATACTTGCATATAATAGAGTTGAACTAAGTTGGCGATATTTTTGAATGAAACATGACGAATAATTTAGACTTATTATATGACAGAGTTGAATTATACTTGCATATAATAAAGTTGAACTAAGTTGGCAATATTTCTGAATGAAACATGATGAATAACTTAGACTTATTATATGGCAGAGTTGAATTATACTTTCATATAATAGAGTTGAACTAAGTTGGTGATGTTTCTGAATGAAACATGACGAATAACTTAGAATTATTATATGACAGAGTTGAATTATACTTGCATATAATAGAGTTGAACTAAGTTGAATTAACCTTGACTTGCCATGTCGGCATAACTAAACACGGAATGGAACTAAGATCGCTTCAGTTAGATTAACAGAGAAACCAAGGTTCAACACCTCGGCTAGTCTTTGTTTGAATCTGACTTCGGCGAAAGACCATAAACGCATAATGTGAACTTAAGTGGAACTTAGGCTCACATTAGGGAGCAGAGAGTAGGGAGATAAATAAACTTAAGAGCTTGGGACTTGTTGAAAATTTTTAGAAAAGTTTACAAGTTGACGATTAGACGACAGGTTAATGATGAAAGACGCATCCGAGATACATATACTCGAGGATGACCAACTAGGTGTCAAGCTGGAAAGGTTGAAGGGTGAAGTCTTGATAGAAGACAGCAAGTGGAAGTATAGAAACAATACTTGACTGAATAAGTTTAAGAAACAACACTTGTAAAAAAATTTCAAAATATTTTTAAGTTGTTATTCCAATTGTTGGTTGAGACAAACATTCAAGGTTTATATCCGGAGGGTACTCTACCCGAAGTGATTACACAGTCAAGATGTACTTTGAAGAAATGCAAAAATATTCTAAGTATGGAAAACGTGCATAGAAGGAAAGCAGTAAGCATACATGAAACAAAGCATTCAACACTTAGAAAAGAAGGAAGAAGGCATGCATGCATGCATTCAAAGAGAACTTGTTCAGTTACAAATGAAAACAACATTGTTCAAAACAAAATAGAAGATTACATTGTTCATAACAGTTCAAGTAAAGTCAAAGTAAAGAAAAAAAATCCTAAGTGTTAGAGAGATGGAATTGATCTTAGAATGCTCAACTTCGGCTGTTGGCATCATGCTGACCTCGGTTGACAATGTGGCTTCCTTCTCCGCCGTTATCTCGGCGTCAATTTCCAACAAGGTCTAGTCCAAGCTCTTCTCGGCTATCTGGACCTCGGTTTCAGAAGTTGTTTGTTTGGGAGAGGTAGTCTTGGACACCAAGTCTTCCTCCTCATTATAAGTTAAGTCTAGGACTTCATCATTCAATGTTGGAGAGTTGGCCCCAACAGCGACCTCCTTCTCTTCTTCGGCATCCTCTGCGTCGGTTTCCTCCTCGTCAGCCTCACCATCTGACTCTTTGGGAGTCGGAGGGAAAGGCACTTAGAGTTTGCTGATATCTCGGAGGTCGAAGTCCATAGGGACAAATAATTTGTTGAGAGCAGCAGTCCAGCCAAGGTAGAAACCTCGGTTACAGGCTTGGTTGACTTGTTCTTTATATGCATTTTTCTCGTTGGCCGCCTTGATCTCAGCCTCTTTTATAGCCAGGGCTTCTTGAAGCTCTGACTTGACCTCGGCAGTTTTGGCCTCGGCGCCCTTGATCTCGGACTTAAGTACCTCAGCCACAGCCTCGGCCACCTTAACTTTTTCCTCGGCCTGATCTTGGTCTCGTATGGCTGCCTTGGCCTGATCTAACAATACTTTGATCTTGGCCTCAGTGTTGTTTAGAGAAAAGAGGAAGTCAGCAACTTCCTGGGTCTGTGCACTAACTCTTGTTTGAAAGCTCGGCTTTCGTGGCAGAAAGAATGGGCATACTGGATGGCTTACAAGGAAACAAACAAATTAGTAAAATTTCAAAGTGTTGAGCGTTTGCAGGAAAACAAGAACGATACAAGTGTGGGTATTTACAAGAACTGAATGCTACATTATTAATGCGAAATTTTATATTCATTGATCTCGGCCATACGATTGAGATCAGTTGGAAGTAGCACAGCTATGGAGAGAGCAGTGCTGAACTCATGCTGTCGATGGCACTATCACTAGCCTTTATTGGTTTGTCACTAATGATGATAACAGGGGCCTAGGGTTTATCGAATTTGAAGGCACTTGGGCTGGCTGCGGCTTTGGACCTCAGCTTCTTCGACCGAGCGGTACTGGATGGTTCAGCCTCAGCAGGCCTCTTCTCGACAGTGGAGGCACTTTTCTCAACTCTGCCAATCTCAAGACCGTCAGGTGTCTTCAGTGTCAATTTGGGTGACAGAGGCTTTGCCTTAGCTCTCTTCACCCTTTGTGGTTTAGGTTGGGTTTGGGATTGAGATAGAGAGGATTGAACAGTAGCCACTCCTAGCAGGTTGGCCAGGAGGTTTTCGACAACAACTTTGCTACGGCCCATGCGTTGGCTATTGCAGCAACGGTAACTCTTATGCCGAAGTAGATTGCAGGAAGGGCAATTGGGGGATTGGTTGGATATAGTCGACACCTCAGAATCTCGGCGTTTACGGCTACGAGTTCTACCGGCTGGTGCGTTTGCTGGGGCACGACGTCGGCGTCGGCGTTGGCGTTAGGGTATCGGGACAAGTTGGGGGGCAAAGGTGGATGGTAGCTCAACTAGATCTGAAGAAGAGGCTTGGTCTGGCGTTGGTGAGGAAGCAACTGGTGGAGTTGATGTAGATGTGGGAGTCTTGCTTTGACGAGGAACATCGGGCAAAGTAGACTTATAGGTAATTAAGTAGCAAGGGGACCCTGCGCTTATTGATATCCAAACCTAGAAGCCTTTTCAGATAAGGGTTGGGGAAGAAAGTTTGTCGGAAATCCTTTGCTGGTTGGGGAAGAGCTACAAAACAGAACAAGAAGAAAAACATTCAAAAATAGATACAAGTTGACAAGTCCTAGCAAAAATAGGATTAAGAGGATGACTTAGTTTTTACCATCACCCTCTTTAAACACCGATCGGCGCAGGAGGAAGAAATGAAGATCATCATTAGGAGCAAACTCCCAGTTGCCCGAGATGATTAGGTAATCATCTCCAGCACCCTTGTTGGACTCTGGGGGTCAGCTATGATTTTGTAGGCAGTGGATCTGGGCTTGAGGTAATAAATGCAGCCTTTTTCAGACTTTAGGCCACACATGGTATAACAAAATTGGATGTCGGCTAATGTTATCCTAGCTTGTTCTCGGTGGGCTAGGGCGATTATACCATTGATAACCCTATATGAATTGATGGCTAGCTATATAGGGTTGAGTTTGTAGTAGTACAGGACTTCCCTAAAGGAATGTCTAAAGAAAAACCGAAGTCCACACTCAATGAATGCAACAATGGGAAAAGGCTTGGAGTCTCCATCAGGCATGATAGAGTCTCTCCCCAGCTAACCTGATCTGAACGTCGACTGTGATAGAGAACTCTCTCCTAAAGCACTCAAGTTTTTCTGGGGTGTCTACTCTCTACCTAAAACATACCCATGCTGTCGGCTTAAATGAAGATTGGTGCAAGATTTCATAAAAGAATGATTGGTATGGGTTTAAAGACCTCGGTTAAACCTTTAAACAGGTACTGGAACAAGGGATTTTGAAGATCTAAGGGGAATTTGTTTCAGTTTTCCTAAAGAATGTGATTTCTATCAAATCCCAAACCTAAGTCTATAATAGGAACAAGAATCAAAGGCAAGAATCTGGAAAACAAGTCAAAGAGAAACAGAAAAGAACATGATTCAGAATCAAGAAAGCAACAGAAATTCAAGAAACACTGAGTAGGTGTGTACAGATGTGCAAAAGTCAAGAGCAGTGGCAAATTATTAAAGCATCAAATTTATGAACACTACGTACGTGTGTGCAAGAACCACGAACAGTGTGCATAGACACAATGATAAATTGAACAGTACAAATCACAGACAAGCACGAGATTCAAAGCACAATGAAGATTCAAGAACAAGAAATGACAACCAAAACATAAAGTTGGAAACAGAATACAACACATGCAGAGTAAACATATGGCCAATTCATGAAAATAGAACAATGGATGACTAGAATTTAAAGAAATTATGAACTCACAGATTGGGGCCAAAATTACGGGGCACTGATGTAAGGTTCGCCAGAGTCAGACGACTTGAATGACTGAAAACGAACAAACGAGGAGCTCGCTGGAGGAGGTGAACGGAGCAGTTACAGTGCTCAAAGAAACAACAATGAAGGTTTGGGAATGTTTAGAGAGACAGTCTGAGAGACGAGGGAAATTGTGAATCGCAAAAGTGAAAAGATAGAAAGAGAAAAAGAGTTTTGTTAAATATACGAAAAGGCGACAAAACATAATGAGGCGCCTTGGACGACGTACTTGTCAGGCAGCATATGTAGAAGCGACGCGACCTAGTGGCGCGTGTCAGGTACGAACCAATGAGAAATGGATGCATGGAGGAAACGGTTGGGACGACTGTGCGTGATAGCTCATGCGCAGTTAGAACTTTTGGGATTCTTGGAATAATTATACCATAACCTCGGCTAGAGGAGGGATCTCGGTTGAGATATTTAAAGAACTTGACTCTTGGTTCTTGATCCTTGATAAAGATGGACAGTTGAGTCCTGGTGACTTGAAACCGACAAGTCATGATCTCGGTCGAAAGAAAGAATGAATTTTAGCCAACATAATATATGAACAAGCGATGTAGGTTCCATCACCTCAGGTTGCTAAGGTAATAGAACCTAGGGGGCAGTTGTGGGGACATATTTTGTGAATGACAACATGTGGCTAAGATGACGCCGAAATGTTAGCTGAGGTGCCACGTGGCCTGGTCATGCACCGAGATGATCTTGGCTAGGCCAAGGTTATCTATGGAGATACCAGAATCCAAGATGAGCGGATAAAGGGCAAGAGTCCTAGAACAAGGGAAGGTCTCAATTAGGATAAGGATAAGGCTCATGAAGAGTTTGTCCCTATCTAGCTGAAAGTCCAAGATGAGCATTAAGCCTGAGTCCACTAAAGTGAGGCTTCTACAGGGATCAGGTCAGCGTTGGCTATAAAAGCAGGGCACTCTCGTGGGTCTCAGAGAGGTATGATATACTGTAAACAGTATGTTCTTTCTTGTGAGTTAAGCATAGTTTGCTATTTTTGAGAGATATTTGATTACTGACTTGAGCGTCGGAGTGCCCCTGGGTAGACAAACTACCGCCGGATTCTTATCTTTCTGTGACAGGTTGTTCGGGTTTAATCTATTCTATCGGTGCTCTCCAGCTGAGTTCCCTGTTTGGTTATGTGGTCAAAAATCATCATCCACATGTTTGTTGATGTGTTCTCTCATACACTTCCAAACAAATCTCTAACTAAAAGAAGTAAATTTTTCTCTCTCTTCTTGTTCTTACTACTGTACAGATCAAAGATGTCCTTGGAAATTTTTTTTACAATGAAGTGGGTTTTGGGTGTCTATGTTTTTGACAAATGTTGGAGTTCAAATGGGGCAAGTCATTCACAAGTGACAATGATACATACATGGATTGCTCTATTTATATATCTAACTCTGGAGGCTTGAGAGAGTTAGAATGTGATAAAGATGAAGGTATGGTTTTGGAGGTAGAACAACAACCCATTAAAGAGAATTATTTGAATTTGATCATGGAAGATGTGGGTGTTGATTTTTGACCACACAATCAAACAGGGAACTCAGCTGGAGAATACTAGCAGAATAGATTAAGCCCAACAACCTGCACAAGAAGATGAGAATCCGGCGGTGGTTCGTCCACTCGGGGGCACTCCGACGATCAAGTTAGTAATCAATATCTCTCAAAGATAGCAAATTGTGCTTAAACTCACAAGAAAGAACTCTTCTCAGACCCACGAGGGTGCCCTGCCTTTATAACCAGCAGTGACCTGATCCCTTTAAAAGCCTCACTTCTATGGACTTAGGCTCAATGCTTATCCCGGACCCTTATCTAGATAGAGATAAACTCTTATTGAGCCTTATCTTTATCTAGAGTGGGATCCTCCCTTGTTCTAGGACTCTTGTCCTTTATCTACTTATTTCGGATTTCGGTATCTCCGCAGATAACCTTGGCCTAGTCGAGATCACCTCGGTAACATGACAAAGCCACGTGGCACCTTGATTGATACTTCGGCATCACCTTAGTCACGTGCTGTCATTCAAAAATACTTCCCCATAACTGCTTTCTAGGTTCTATTACCTCGGCAAACTAAGGTGATGGAACCTACATCGTTTGTCCGCACTTTATGTCGGTTGAGAATTCGTTTTTCTCCTTGACTGAGATCATCTCTCGTCGGCTTCATACAACCAGGACTTAGCTATCACTCTCCCAAAAAACCATGAATCAAGTTACTCAAGCATCTCAACCGAGATCGCTCCTCTAGCCGAGGTTATTGCCTCATTACCTCAAGAATTTCAAGAGTTCTAACTGCGCATGAGCTATCATGCACAGTTGCTTCAATTGTTTTCCTCTACGTGACCCTTTCTCATTGATTCGTACCTGACACATGCTACCAGGTCGCATCGTTCTATCTACACCGCCTGACAAACACGTCGTCCAAGGCTAATTCATTATGGTTTGCCACCTTTTCATTTTTTTGACGAAAGTCTCTCTCTCTCTCTCTTCTCTCTCTCTCTCTCTCTCTTTCTCTCTCTTCGTCTCTTCACTCTTGCAATTTCAATTTCCCTCTTTTGCTCAAGATTTTCTCTCCCTACCTTTCCAAAAACCTCTATTGTTGTGCTTTCTAGTTCTCTGCAACAACTGCATTCATCTCCCCTAACGAGTTTTTATTGTCTGGTCCCAGTTGTCATCACCGTCTGACTTCGGCGAATATTGCTCTGGCGTTGTTTCCTTGGCTTTATCTGGTCAGTTCTTTAATCTCTTCAGCTCTTCTTTCAGTTTTTCACTATTCTTGAGTGTGATACTGTATGAATCAATTGTATGTCTCTTGCTGCTTGAATTCTTTATCATCTCCTGTTTTCCGATTGCCATTTTCAGATATTGCAAATCAGTTCTGGTCTTGAGTCTGTTTTACTGTTCTTCGTTATTTCTGACCTTCTACTGTATCTGTGTGTTGCCATTTGAATCTGTGTTATTCCAAACACTACCTTGGATTTATTTGTCAAGTGCCATGATTCGAGCCCATATGCACACACCTACTCAATGTTTATGATTTTGTAACTTTCTATGTTCTTGAATCTCTGTTGCTTTCTTGGTTCTGAATCATGCTCATTCTCTTGCTTGTTTCCAGATCCATGCCTCTGATTCTTGTTCATTTTTGTAGACTTTAGGTTTGGAGTTTGCTAGAAATTTTTACAATTTAGGAAAATTGAAATGAAATCCTCTCCCTGATCTTTAAAAGCCCTCACCCTAGTGCCTTCTAGGGTTTAGCCATGGTCTTTAGACCCATACCAGTTTCTTTTTTCTGAAATCTAGCACAAAACAATTAAAGGCGAGATAATGGATATGTTAGGTAGAGGGTAGATACCACGGCCAACTTGAGTACTTTCGCAAGAGTCGCCATTCACCCGACGTTCAAATCAGGCTGGTTGGGAGGAGGACTCTATTATGCCTGATGGAGACTCTATGTCTTTCCCAGTAGTTGCCTTCATTGAGTGTGGATCTGATTCTCTCTAGACACACTCTTTAGGGAAGTCTTCACTACTAAAACTTAACCCATGCAGCTAGCTATTAACTCAAATAATAGGGTTGTCAACGGCATAATCAAACTAGCTCCCGAGAAATTGCTAGGATTACACTAGTCGACATCCAATTTTGCTACACCATGTGTGGCCTTAAGTCTGACAAAGGTCACATATATTACCTCAAGCCCAGATCTACCATATTCAAACTTATAGCCGACCTTTTAGACTCCAACAAGGGCGCTGGAGATGACTACTTGATCGTCTCAGGCAACTGGGAATTTGCACCTGATGATGATCTTCATCTCTTCCCCCTACGCCGAGTAGTTTTTAGAGAGGATAAATGTAAGAACTAAGTGTAACTTTTGTGTTTCTGTTAAGACTTTGTCACTTTATTTTTCTTATCTATACTGATGTCTGCTCTTTGCTCTTGTTGCTCTCCCTTAACCATCAAAAGACTTCTGTCAAACCTTCTTCCCCAGCAAAGATCTGAAAAGGCTGCTGGGCTTGCTAATTGAGAAATGCAAAGCCCCTTTGCTGCTCAATTACATACCAACATACAAGTCTGCTTTGTCCGACGTCCCTAGGCAAAGCAAGACTCCTCTATCTGCCTCAATGCCACCAGTCACTTCATCACCAAGGCCAGATTAGGCCTCCACATTTGATTCTATAGACCAACCATTAACTTCTGTCCCCCAGTTAATTCCTTTAGCCCAGCGCCAGCGCCGAAGCCGAGCTTCTGCCGGTAGAACTAGAAGTAGAAGACGCCGAGGCCTTGAGTTCTCGGAGACCGACCCCTCATTCTAGCAATTCGTTTTGGCACCAAGGTTACTGTTGCTGCGACAACTAACGAGATGGGTTGTAAACCCGCCGTTGTTGAAGACCTTGTTGCCAATATCCCTGGAGTTGTAATTGTTCAGTCCTCATCTTCTCTATCCTAATCCAAGTCGAAGCCAAAAAGAATAAAGAAAGCCAAGGTCAAGGCCACAGTGACTCAAATTGACTCTAAGGACACTGTGCCGATCTCCAAGTTAGCCAAGATCGAGAAAAACTCTACTGCAACTGAGAAGTGGCCAGCAGAGGCCACAACACCTAATGCCCCACCACCGAAGAGGCTGAGGTCCGATCGCCCATAGCGTAGTAGCAGCTTTCCTCGCGATCAGATCTGGGCGCTCAAGGTCATAGTTAGAGACCGACCATTGATAGCCAGCGACAGCACCATCGAGAATGTCGGTCAACAGCCGTGCTCCTTCCAGTAGACATGAATCATATGGCTGATCTCCACGAGTATGAGAACTTCAGCCTAATGATGCAACATTCATTCTTGGTAAGTTTCCTATTTTACTTTTTGATGTTTTCCAACACTTAGTCAGACTTTAACTAATCTGTTTCATTCTTTATAGGCTATCTAGCATGCACATTCCTATGCGGTCAAGACCGAGATGACAAGGAAGGAGTTGGTAAAAAAGACTCATGAAGCAGCCAACCTCCTTTCTTCCCTCAACCAAGCTGATGTTAGCAACCGCCATCTGATGGATAAGGCCAAGGTTGCCAAGGCTGCTCAAGAAAAAGCCGAGGCTAAAGCCGAAGCTGCGGAGGCCACTACTGAAGCCGCCAAGGCTGATGTTGAGGCTGCCAAGGCTAGGGTGGCAGAGTTTGAGGCCAAGTTCAAAGAGGCATTGAATCGAAGGAAGCCGAGGTCAAGGTGGCCGACGAAAAGGCTTTTAAAGAAGGCCAAGCCGCCGTCCGCGATCAGTACAAAGAGCAAGTCAATCTGGGTTGCAACCAAGGTTATTACCTCAGTTGGATGGCAACGCCTAATAAGTTTTTTGTTCTAATGGACTCCCCTTTTCAAGATATTAACCAACTCCAAGTGTCTTTCCTTCCAGCTCCCAAAGGATCGGATGACGAGACCGAGGAGGAAGACGCCGAGGTTGATGATGATGAAGAGGAAGAGGTTGTCGCTGGGGCCAAGTCCCTCACTCTGAATGAGCAAGTCCTAGACTTGACTCAAGATGAGAAGGAAGATGAGGTTCCCAAAAGTGCCACTCCCGAGAAGATCATCTTTGAAACCGAGATCCAGGCCGCCGAGAAGAGCCTTGACCAGACTCTTCTCGAGATTGACGCCGAGATCGAAGTTGAGAACAGTGCAGAGAAGACTACCTAGCTATCTGCTGAGGCCGAAGCATCGTCAACCGCCGAAGCAGAATAGTTTACTTAGAATTTTTTCCTTACTTTGAACTTTTATTCTTTCAGCTGTATCTTCGTTTTGTTTGAACAATTTTAATTTTCAATTTGGCCGATGTGCCTTCTTTTGTATCCAAACAAGTTGTCTTTTTGCTAGGCCGAAGTGCCTTTTTGCCTTTGAACAAGTTCCATCTTCTGAATGCAAGTCTTATATTCCTTCTAAGTGTTGAATGCTTCTCTTCATGTATGCTTACTGTTTTTCTTCTATGCCTTGTATGTTTTCATACTTAGAATATTATTGTACTTCTACAACTTTCTTGTATGATCATTTCGGGTTTGGAACACCTCAGACATATATCATCTCGGATACACTTTACCTCAGGTGCACCCTTAGTTGGTCACCTCGCCTCGGAGTTTCACCTTTTATTGTGATCTCGGCCAACGGGCACTTTATAAAAAATTTTCTGGGTAACTTTCAACAAGTGTTATCAAGACTTTACCTTTTCAGTCCTTTCAGTCTTGACAACTATTTTGGTTACCTCGGGAAACAAATACCTCGGATATCCCCTTATCTGGTTACCTCGGCTGACTCTAACTTGTGAATTTCTCAAAAATTTCCACAACTGTCAAGCCTATTCCTCATTCGTGCTTCCTGCCTCCTAATGTGAACCTAAGTACCACTTATGTTCACATTAAGCATGCAACCCCAATTCTAGCTGAGGTTTGATTTAAACAAAGATTAGCCGAGATTTTCTACCTCGGTTTCTCTGTTAATCTAATTAGATCAAACTTAGTTCAACTCTATTATATGGAAAGTATAATTCAACTCTACCATATGATAAGTTTTAAGTTATTTATCATGTTTCAATCAGAAACATCGCAAACTTAATTCAACTTTATCGTATGACAAGTATAATTCAACTCTACCATATGATAATTCTAAGTTATTCATTATGTTTTAATCGGAAACATCGCCAACTTAGTTCAACTCTATCGTATGGAAAGTATAATTCAACTCTACCATATGATAAGTTTTAATTTATTTATCATGTTTAAATCGGAAACATCGCAAACTTAGTTCAACTTTATCGTATGACAAGTATAATTCAGCTCTACCATATGATAATTCTAAGTTATTCATCATGTTTTAATCGAAAACATCGCCAACTTAGTTCAACTCTATCGTATGGCAAGTATAATTCAGCTCTACCATATGATAAATCTAAATTATTCGTCATGTTTCAATCAGAAACATCGTCAACTTAGTTTAACTCTATTGTATGGCAAGTATAATTGAACTCTACCATATGATAAGTCTAAGTTATTTGTCATGTTTTAATCGGAAATATCGCTAACTTAGTTCAACTCTATCGTATGGCAAGTATAATTCAACTCTACCATACGATAAGTCTGAGTTATTCATCATGTTTTAATCGGAAACATCTTCATAGGACTGTTCAGTCCTATTGCACAAATTTGAACAATTTATTTATGAGAACAAAATTGAACTAGCACTTTATCAGAACTTTGGCTAATAAAATCATGACATAAATCTCAAAAAACAAAACTAAATAGAAAAACTTCAGATTGCAAGTGTTCCGAGGTCTTGGTAACTCTTTGTCATCAGTGTCTTTAAGCCAATATGTCAATTTCCGGCAACCGAGATGATTCTATAAGGCCCCTCCAGTTTAAGCCAAGTTTGCCCTCTCTAGGATCCTTCTTGTTGCTGATAACTTTCCTTAGGACAAGGCCCCTAACCTTGAACTCTCTTGGGTTGACCTTCTTGTTGTAAGCCCTAGCAAGTTGTCGTTGGTATGCCTCTAGCCGAATTGCTGCTCTTTCTCTTCTTTCTTCTAACAGATCAAGATCTCGGGCCAAGAATGCCTCATTGGTCCCATCCTCCACTCCCTGGATTCTGATTCCAGGGATGCCGACCTTCAGTGGGATGACTGCTTCAATGCCATAAGCCATGGCAAATGGAGATTCCCCTATTGATCTTCTCGGCATAGTCCGGTATGCCCACAGCATATTGGGCAATTCTTCCACCAATTTTCCCTTGGTTGCTTCCAGCATCTTCTTGATCCCATCCAAGATGGTCTTGTTGGATGCTTCTACTTGTCCACTACTTTGGAGAAAACTAGAAGTAGAGTAATAGTTTTTAATTTTGTACTTTGAAGCTCTTGATTAGCTTATTATCAAACTGGGTGTCATTGTTTGCCACAATGGCTCTTGGAATCCCAAACCTGGTAATGATGTTCTTCCAAATGAAGTTCTTTACATCAATATCCCAAATCTCTGCAAGGGGTTCAGCCTCTATCCACTTTGTGAAGTAGTCTGTGGCTACTAACAAGAACTTTCTTTGTCCAGTTGCCTGGGGCAGTTGTCCCACTAGGTCCATGCCCTACTGGGCAAACGGCCAAGGACTGGACACTGGGTTCAAATCTGCTGTTAGCTGATGTATCAAAGCTGCAAACCTTTGACACTTCTCACATTTCCTCACAAAGGCTTCAGTATCCTTCTGTATGTAGGGCCACTAGTATCCCTGAGTTATGGCCCTATGAGCAATTGATCTGCCCCCAATATGGCTTCCGCATATACCTTCGTGGATTTCGTACAGGAAGTTCTCTACCTAGGATGGGTGCACATATCTCAAAAGGGGCCTAGTGAAGGATCTTCTGTAGAGATGGCCTTTTGCTGTTAGGTTGAACCTGGCTGACTTCAATCTAGTCTTGTGCGCCTCTTTTGGTCATCTGGCAGCTTGTCATCCCTAAGGAACATCACTATTGCATCCATCCAACTTGGACCCATTTCCACGCACATTGCCTCATATTCTATTATCAGAGGCTCCACACTTGGTCCTGTCAAATAATCAACCATGATTGTCCTTGGCTCCCTTGATTTAATTCCACTAGCCAGATTGGCCAAGGCATTGGCATAGCTGTTATCATCTCGGCTAACCTGCTGTAGTCAACAATCCTAGAATAGTGTGAGTAGTCTAATAACCTCTTTGATATAGGCTATCATCTGTTCATCTCAGGCTGTATACTCGCCCGTTGCTTGATTCACAATAAGTTAGGAGTCATAGAAGACTACCACTTCATCGACTTCCATTGGTGCTGCTAGCTTTAGTCCAGCAATTAGTGCCTTGTACTCTACTTCGTTGTTTGAGGCCTTAAATCCCAAATGGATTGATTTCTCTATCATTCGACCCTTTGGTGATACCAAAACCACTTCTGCTCCCGTTCTTTGAAGGTTTGAACTAACAGGCGAAAAGAGTCGCCGATGTAGATGTCGCAGGGTTTTGGTTTCTCTTTCTTCTTCTGCGCTGCTGGTGCGGGGTTCTTTGGCCCCAGTTGGGTTTCCTCTAGTTCTCCTGGACAACCTAAGCCGCGGCTTATCGAAGCTTGATGTGGGATGACACCAAGGGTGAACTCGACTACAAAGTTAGCCAAAACTTGGCCCTTGATTGCTGTTCTAGGCCTAAATTCCAAGTCATATTGGCCTAGCACCACTGCCCATCTGGCTATTCTGCTTGTCAGATCTCCATACTGCAACAAGGACTTCAAGGAATGCTCAGTTAGTACCACAATCTTGTGGGCTTGAAAGTAGTGATTCAACTTTTTGGAAGCCATTACCAGGGCTAATGTCAGTTTCTCCAGGGGCAAGTACTTGGTTTCTGCACTTGCTAGGGTTTTACTCACATAGTATACCGCCTTTTGTTCTCCCTCCTCTTGTCAGATTACCACCGCGCTTACTGCGTGTTCTGAAACTGCAAAGTATCGAAACAATTTTTCTCAAAGTATTGAATTTGACAGAACTGGAGCTATTGTCAGGTACTTTTTCAAGTCAGCCAAGGCAACTTTGCACTCTTCTGTCCATGAAAAATATGTGGCCTTCTTTAACAAACTAAAAAATGGTTTACACTTATCTAAACTTCGGTTAATGAAGCTGTTCAGGGTTGCTACCTTGTTGGTCAAAATCTGGACCTATTTGGCTGATGTCGGGCTCTTCAAGTCAAGGATGGCCTTGATTTGATCTAGGCTTGCCTCAATGCCCCTTCTGGTGACCAAGTATCCCAAGAACTTACCAGATCCGACTCCAAATGCACATTTCAAAGCATTACATCAAAGCCGATATGCTCTTAGGATATCAAAAACTGCCTTTAAATCGGCTAGATGGTTCCTAGGCTCCTTGATCTTCACGATCATGTCATCAATGTAGACTTCTACTGTCTTCCCAATTAGATGCTTAAACATCTTGGTCACTAACCGCTGGTAGGTTGCTCCTGTATTTTTTAACCCGAAAGGCATCACTCTGTAACAATAGAGTCCTTTTGGGGTGATGAATGTCGTCTTCTCTTCATCTGGGGCATACATTGCTATCTGATGGTAACCTCTGTATGCATCCAGGAAACTCATCCGTCTATGCCTTGAAGTGGCATTTACCAACTAATCAATCTTAGGTAGTAGGAAACTGTCTTTGGGGCAAGCCTTATTCAGGCTGGTGAAGTCCACACAAACCCTCTACTTACCGTTCTTCCTTTTCACTACCACTGTGTTGGACAACCAGGTTGAATAGTGTACTTCTCGAATGGCCTGGGCTTCCAGCAGCTTGTCCACTTCCTCTTCAACTATTTCTACATGTAGTAATGTCTTCCTTCTTGATCGCTGGATGACAGGTTTTGCCGACCTGTCTACATTGAGCCTATGACAGGTGACCCCGAGGTCGATGCTTGGCATCTCATAGGGCGTCCAGACAAACACTTTTGTGTTTGCTCGCAAGAAAGCCTCCAACTCTCTTCCTTCTCCTTGGCTAAGCCTGAGTTGAGAAGAAAGAAGCGCTCTCCATTATCTTCTTGGATCAGAACCTTCTTTAAAGCTTCTTCACTCTTGTCGGCTGGTTCTTTGTTGACATCATCTAGGACCTCCATATCCTCGTCTTCAATTTCCACTGTCTCTGCCTCTCGCACATTGCAGGTGGACTTCATTGCTGCCATAGGGAAATTTTTTGCCTACACCTGATCCTCTCTGACCTCCTCAATCCTATGTTCAGTTGGGAATCGCAATAGCTAGTGCAATATTGAGGGGACAACCTTCATTGCATGCAACCACGGTCTTTCCAAGATAACATTGTAAGGGGAGGGGGTGTCAATCATCGTAAACTCCATGCTTACCTTTTTCGTGCCTGCCTGCACCTCCAAATTTGTGGCTCCTAGAGGCTACGTCGGTGTTCCGTTGAATCTAATCATTGGGCTGTTGGACTGCTCCAGATCATCTGGGTGAAGGCCAAGTTCCTTGTAACACCTAACATACATGATGTCACAATAACCGCTTTGATCAACTAGCATGCACCTCACTCGGCACTTCCCAATCTTCAGCGTTATTACCAGGGCATCGTTGTGTGGATGTTGCACCAAATCTAGGTCTGCCTCATTAAAAGAAACCATTGAGCCCTGGTACTCATTTGTCCTAGGCTTATTTTGCTGGACCTGATACACATGTTGTAAGTGTCTCACTCTCTGAGTCTTCCCTCGTACATTATTCTCATTGACCTCCGAATGAATCACATTGATCACCTCGAGGTCCATCTGCTTACTGCGGTGGCGGTTGTGGAGGTGGTGCTGCCAGTGCTTGGGGTAGCCTTGCTTGCTCTTCCCTTGTCCTGGCCTCATCTACTAGGTCTCTCGGGTGACCCTGTCTGACCAAATCCTCTAGGTGTGTCTTTAGAGCCCTGCATCCTTGAGTCAAGTACCCATTTTTATTATGGTAAGCACAATGCTTTCCAAGGCTCTTTCCCATGAACTCACTAGGGATCTTCTTTGGCGCTTTGTAATACGATTGGTTCTTGATCTTTTCTAGAACTTTGTAGACTGGAATCCTAAATATAGTGGTGATTGCCTGTGCAGCCCTTAACCATATTTCCTGCATGTTAAAGCCAGTGTTACATTGGCCTCGCTTCAGTGAGCCGTTTCTCTTCTCCTGCTTTGGTGCCTTTATTTCTAGCGTATCCTCTTCTGCTCTAGTATACTTCTCAATCCGTGCTATGAGCTCTTCTATACTCTTTGGTAGAGTTTTTGCTAACGATTTTTGAAGCAGACATTCATCCTCCAGGCCATTTTTGAAAGATATGACCACAAGCTCCTGGTTATATGTCGATATCCGGTTGAACACCTCATAATACCTTTTGGCATAAGCCTTGAGGCTTTAACCCTCGCTAATGTTCAGAGCCAACAAGGAGTCTACCCTTAGTGGTTGTAACTTGTTCGTAACAAACCTGGCTACAAATATCTCGGCCAGGCCTTCCTAACTCTTCACAGTTCCTTTCGACAACTTATGGAACCAATTCGATGCGATTTTTCCAAAGAATGAGGGGAACACCTTACATAGCAACTGCTCGTTTCTGCTATACAAAATCATCGAATTCAAATATAAGCCAACATGAAAGTTTAGAACAGACTTACCGTCGTAAATCTGGAATCTCGGCATATGGAACCTCTTTGGGGATTCAAACATACTTAACTTCACTAAGAATGGCGTTCTCGGCTTGACAGGGATGTGACCTCTGCGTTCTACCGCTTCTTCTCGAGGTAGTCCCTTAAATCCTCCTTTGTCTGACCAGGAGCTCGATTATCAACAGATTTCAGCCTTTTTGGTGCATTGCTCTCGGTATCGTTATGTATCCTGTAGAATTTCTTTTCATTCATCGTGTCAAAACACAGGCCATTCCCTTAGATATGTCGGGGCTCTTGACATAAGTGTCCCTGGTACGAGGCGTCTTTTGCGACTCACCTCTTACCGACTTTGCTCGCCCGATATCCCATGACGGCCGATGTGAGCACTGTTTTTCCTTGTTATGCTATGAGACTGCTGGGATTGTTTTCTGCCCTTCTCTTTGGGCATCAGTCTTGGCCGCTGGCATTGGCGTGTCCTGCAATGGGAATGGTGGTTGCATCATATTGTTCTGCATTATGAAGTTGACAACCGATTGTAGGTCTGCCAATTGTTTGCCATTCCTTTCATCTCACTGTCCCTCCTCAGGCATCTATCATTTCATACCTGGAGGTCTCTTTTATTGTAATACTCATCTCGACCTGATTTTTTTAGGGCGTTACCCTCTTGCCGACGTCCTTCTACACAAGATTCGGATCCTGTACTCCTTCATCGTGGTTTTCCACCCCAACATTAAAGTCTGCATGTTCACTATTCTCACTATGGATGTCATCCCTAATATTTTCTTCCTGCCTATCGTTGGCCAACTATTCTCCTTAAGTTCCCACAAACAGTGCCAAATTGTGGATGTTGACTTTTGACTACACAACTAAACGGGGAACTCAACTGGAGAGCACTGGCAGAATAGATTAAGCCAAACAACCTGCACAAGAATAAGAATATAAGAATCTGGCGGTGATTCGTCCACCCGGGGGCACTCCAATGATCAAGTCAGTGATCAATATCTCTCAAAGATAGCACATTGTGTTTAACTCACAAATAAGAATTTTCCTTAGACCCACGAGGTACCCTACTTTATAACTAGCAGTGACTTGATCCCTTTAGAAGCCTCACTTCCATGGACTTAGGCTTAGTGCTCATCCTATACCCTTATCTATCTCGGATTCCGATATCTTCGCAGATAACCCCGGCCTAATCGAGATCACCTCGGCAACATGACCAGGCCACGTGGCACCTTGGCTAATACTTCGACATCACCTTAGTCATTCAAAAATACTTCCCCACAGAAGATTTATGTTCTAGTACTAAACAAGATCCATTGAAATTCATCCTCAACATTTGGAGTTGTTTATTGGCCATGATGGTTTTGGGTTGATTCCAATTAAAATGTTCAATTCAACAACTGAAAAAAAATCAAAGTAATTTGTGAAATGTTGAAAGCAAATTGTGAGAAGTTCTGGTTGTAGAAGAGAAGTAAGAAGTGATTTTGGGGGTGACGCAGTTGTTCGTTAATCTCGGTCGACGCTGCTGTCACTCCGTTCTTCCATTTCTTTGCTTTGCCATCAATGGAGATTTTGAGGATCTAAAAGAAGAGTGATCTTTGAATTTGTGAGGATCTAAAGGAAGCCTCTGTCACATTTGAAAAACGTTATATGAAAACATGACTGTCGTTTTTGGTCCAAACACTCGATCCATTTCTCTGCGCAACGTGGCAACTTCCAGCCCTTTAGATTGCTTCTTGGCGTTGTGTCACGATCTCGTTAAAACTGTTGGATAGTGCTGGACGAAAGACTACAAGAGAGGAGGCGGATCGGTAAACTGTACACTTAAAAAAAGGAAAATCAGAAAATTTACATTTTGGCATGGGGTGATTCTACTTACATCACTCTTTTACCTCCTTACACCCCCATCTCATTACACCACTTGAAAAAAAATTGAATTCTCATTACACCTAATATAGTACCAAAACAAACCCTATGATAAAAAACTCTTCAAAACCCATCTCTTTACACCCATACCTTTGGAGGGAAAAGAGAACAACGCAGAGAGAACAACGTAGGGAAGAAGAGTAGACAACACCGGCGTGGAGGCATTCGGACGGCGTGGACAATTGAACTCACTCTTCTCATTTGCCAAAGGTAAGTGAGAAAACTCTTCTTTCTCTCTCTATATTGATAGACATAGATATGTGTATCTATCTATATATCTATATCATCTATGTCATCATTTTTTGAGAATAGACAAAGAATAGCACATTCCCAACATAGCTTTGGTGGTTTAGATCTTGGAATTTAATTGGGTTTGTGATTTTGGTGTTAGTTTTGAATGTTGAAGTTAAGATTTTGGTTCTATGTTTTATCAGATTTTTGGTCCTCTGTTTTGCCCACTGTCTCTTTCTTTTTTCTTCTTTTTTTTTTTTTTTTTTTTTTTTTTTTTTTTTTTTGAGAGTGATAGTTAAGTAGAAAGGGTTAGGGTTCTGTGGGTAAAGAGCTGCCATAGAAGGTTATCAATAGTTGTGGAAAAAAATTGAATTTCTGGGTTAGAGTTTTGTGGGTTAGTCAAGTGAGCACCATTTCTGGGTTAGTCAAGTGAGCACCATCTCTACAAAACATTCCATCATCACATTAAAAATGAATCATGTATAATGAAAATGTTACATTAAACTAAGTTCAAGATTACCATTTTTTTTTTTAATACTTCTCTTAATTTATGTTCAAAATTATAATAAGAATCTCTCATAGATGTCTCCTTGTTTCATAGATTTGGGTTACCCCAAACTTTTTAGTAAGTAACTTATATAAGATAATGAGCTGAGTTTTGGAAGTGGGAATGTTCTAGTGACAAGCTAAGCCAATGCCTAGTACCAGTGTTTCTTCTTCAGGATGATCTCACACTCAAGCTAGCCCAATTGACAACCCTACAGTATGTACGATGCACCAATCTCAACCACATTGCACTCCCCTATAGCACCACCCCAAACCATACACCAATAGTGGAATCGTTGAACATCTATCCACCTATTACCACAGGCTGACCATCATGACTCCCACAAATCAATAATTAGTTCACCAACTCATCAACACTACCATCAAACTCACTAGTCACCACTGCCATTATTAATCCATTCTAAATCACATTAATCCACCTTCCAACCATATTCTCATCCCCCACTAACACAACCACCAAGGTTGCCACACCCTGTTATTTTTTACTTTTTTCCTGGTTTACTTTCTAATTTCTCTTCATAAACTTCTTTATATTCTTGAAACACATTCGCTCTCAACTCTCTACCTTGCTTCTCTATTTCCTCTCCTAAATATCTCCACTTTCTCTACAATATCTTTCTGAAGTTAAACCTCTTTAAACCTCTGCACTTTTACCAAACTGGAATATCACTGGAATATCACTTGGCTCCTTCAAAATCACCAGAATATTCACCAACACCTATTTGTGAACGTCAATTTGTTCTGCCGATACAGAGGAGGCTTCTTCAGAATTATCAGATCATTCATGGTGATAATTCTTTTTTATTTTTTTGATAAATATTTTCATGGTGATAATTCTAAATCAAGCAATACCTCGAAGCTGCTGAACCTGATGCTTCACCAGAAGGCCCAGAACACTTATGGTGGTGGTGGCAGCTTCGATTGGCAGAGGAAGTTAAGGGAGGATTCGACAGAGGGTTTTGCTCAATGAAGTCACTGACCAAAAAAGTATATTTTTTTACTCTACGGAGTTGCAAGGACCCTTGTAAAAACAAGAGAATCATTGTTGATTAGCTAGTATATGCGAAGGCACCATCACGACATACTATTTATCTAGTTATTGATGTTTTCATTTCAGTAAGCAACATATAAATGCTCGTAGTGTGCCTGTACAGCAGCGGCCATCTGAATGTGTACGGGGATACCGTGAGTGGTATGCTCGTGTTTCGTATCGGGTTGTTCAAAATCCTACACATCACTCTCAGTTTGATCCACGTGTTCAATGTCCCGAGAATGATGTTACTATGGATCCTAAGTGGGTAAGCAAATTGTGAATTAACTTTTTTCACTTTTAAGTGGTTCACCATAAATCAAACACTAAGTACGATTTTTATCAATTTTTTTGCAGTGTAATGATGGCTTTCAATGTTGGTGCTGCAGTCCATAGGCTCGGTCGTGATGGGTGTGTCTTGCACCCTGACATGCTGTATGAAACCATTGGTCGCATGCTGCAAGTTCTTGATGGACAAAGTTTGGATCTACTTTGACACGTACAGAGCATCAAGTCTACTATCGTAAACGTCGTAGGATGGACCGTACATGAGGATTGAGATCTACTTTTTGTTTGATGACATAATTTTGCATAATGTCTAGCTCGTATACATTTTGGAATATAGTTTTGTGCTAACCGTACATGATATTTGGGATGTAGTTTTTTATTTATGGCATAGTTTTTGTGAAAGCCTAGCTCGTACAGAATTGGGATCTAGTTTTTTTTTTTATGACATAGTTTTTGTGAATGCCTAGGCCGTATAGAATTTGGGATATACTTTTTCCTAATGGCATAGTTTTTGTAGATCTTTTGTAATCTGGATGCTTGGTTGGACAAGTAATGAATTGACATACTTTTGTAAGAATTTTAAACAGTTTCACATCTATTTTGTATTCAATATTTATGTCAATGGAAACGTATTTTGGTGAACATATGGGTTTGTTATTGTTCGTAATGCATTGTAATGGTATTAAAGTGTTTTGAAGGGATATGGTACCATTTGCTGGAAGTAACATTGTTTTTTTCAGTGTTATGGGCCAGTTCAGCGTCATACTGCTAAACAATTTTAATTATTCCGGTGTTTAGTTGCCGGAAACAATAGATCCCTCCAGCATTTAGTTGCTATATATTTCCAGAGCCACTTTACCCTAAACAATGTTTTTTTTTTGTGCTGGGGCTATTTGGTAATAAAATGCTAGTGAATTTTAATTAATCTAGTGTTGTGTTATCAGACAAAATAGTTTTTCCCAGCATTATGTTGCCATACAATTGGAAAATTTCAATTTGCTTCATAACAAAGTCAGTGGAGCCTACTGTGAAGTGTCTGTTCAGTCACACAATAATAGACAAATTACATTTGTCCGGTGTTATGTTGCTGGAAAAAATATATTTGTCTAACGTTCTGTTGCTACATTTACAGAGCCACTTTGTTATAAATAATAATTGTGGCTGTCGGTAATAGAATGCTAGACTTATTTTTTTTTCGGCATTGTGATGCCGGACTATGTTATTTTGTTTAATTTCGAAACACGAACAAAAGTCGCACACCAACCCAGAAAATCGAAACAAAAACCTACCAAACTTTAAAAAAAAAAACTCACAATTTCACTTTTTTGATAGTTTTTTACCACTGTTTCTTCATCCATTGTTTTTTGATGATCAAAATATTATGATTATCAGTTTTTCAAAAGAGATATGTAAGAAAAAAGAAAAGTTGAGAAAGGAAAAGAGAAGTTAGAATTGAAAGGTCATGGGGTGTAAGGAGATAATCAAATACATTTAAGAATTATTTGGGGTATCCTAAATAAGTGCACTTTTTGTCTTTTTTGACTAAAAAGTTGAGGGAAAAAATATGGATGTTTGGGTTAACTTTTGACTTTTCATGAAAAAATGTGTAATAAAAAATTGTAAAAATTGGTTTGTAGAGGAAAATTAGAATTAAGAGTTGTGCAGCCGTAATTGTTGACTTTTGGTGATAGTGTTAACTTTTTAACTTTTTGAGTAACTTTTTTACTTTTTTTACGTACCCCAAACTTGGCCTTAATTTTAGTGTTTTATTCTTTTAAGTAATTTCATATATGGATAAAATTGGAAGAAAAAAACAATCTTATATAGAGAGTGTAAGAAAGTAAAATAGTGGTGTAAGTAGAATCACCCTTTGACATGCGTGGATTAGATTTGTTAGAGCTGGGACTCACCACCCATTAAATTTACATCTGCACCCTCCATTAATTTTCTAAATAGTTTTCATGTTAATATTTTGGCTTCCTGACTTTTTCGTTATATAAAAGTAATGCCACAATTTGGTATGAATGCTATTTTATTTTTATTTTTATTTTTTTTAATTAACAAAATTTTGTTTGGTAATTTTTTTTTCCATAATAGTGGAATTGATACTAAAATCTTCAAAATTTTTAGGTAGTATTTAGTTTACTAAAATAAAAAGGAATTTAGAATTACTCTTTCCTTATAATAATAAACAATAAATTCGTTCATATATATTTTCATAACTTGTTTAGTAAATTAAATGTGGAATGGACATTCTCACGAAGTAATTATTTCATCCTATCCAATTTTAATAAGCTATATAACATTAAAAACATAAAAAATATCCTATCCAATTTTAATAAGCTATATAACATTAAAAACATAAAAAAATATTAAAAAGTGTATATTCTTTTATTTTCAAACAAGTTTTGACAATCTACTTCCTCTCACTACTGTAGGCCACTACCCACCAATGCCCACCACTTCCCTCTGCCACCTCTAGTTGCTAACTAACTGACCCCTCTGCCATGACTTTTGGTAACTTCCAGCCAACCCACATCTCCGAGGGAAAAGGTCGAGACTCTTTTTTTCTTGACCCCATTAGTCTTACGCATCGTTTGGGAAGAAAGTTTTTAGATTTTTTAGTTATTTTAGTCACAAAAAATAAAATAAGCTATTTTAATCATAACAAACAAAATATCACATCCAACTCATAATTTACACTCTTCTCTCACAAAAAAAGTCAAAAAGTCAAAAAATCAAAAAGTCCTTCTCAAACCAAGTTTTTTAACCCATGCTAAAATAGTCAAAAAAACCAAAAAGTCAAAAAGTCAACCCACTTCCCAAAGAGGCTTAATGTATTAGGATCGGTTAATTTTTTTTTGATTTTTTATCATGTATTATTCATTAATATGTATTTGTGAGAGATTATGGGGGTCAAAGAAAAAGAGGTCTCAATCATTTCTGCATCTCTTATTACACAAAAATTTATTTGTTTATTTTTATTTTTTTATTTTATATAAATAGAAAATAAAAAAATGTCGTGTATGTGGTGATGTATATATATATAATCATTTGAAAGCTATGTTTTGCCTTCTCTCAAATGGCTCATAAACCTGTCCATATATTTTTTTCCCAATAAGCAACAGACAGAGCCAACCACCTCCTCCACGTATAGCACCGTCCCCGTCTCTCTCTCTCTCTCTCTCTCTCTCTCTCTCTCAGGTCAAGTTTGATTAAACTAAAAAAGTGCACTTATTTTATCTTTTTATCTTTTTTGGGTCACATCAATCAACATTTCCTCTCTACTTTTTCTACATATAATACAAGAAAAGTCAAAAAATACACTTATTTAGTCTTCCCAAACTTGACCGTAAGATAAAAAATGATTAGCTAAAATGTGAATAATTGCTTATCATCAAATATAAAATCTGTTCATTTAACAGAAGAAATGTGCTTTCGATATTGAGTGAGTTTTTCTCGTATTCATATCTTAATATGAGAGAATTTTAAAAATTTATAAAATTTATTATGAGTTTTGTTTTAATTATTTGAATTATTTATTTTATACTATTCTCAATGTATATTATTTATACAAAAAAAATTTAGTTCAATCTGATAATTGTAACCTTTTTATTTTATCACATTTCTATACGAAAAAATAGAAAACAAATATATTTTGAAAAAAGATCATTCATTTTTTAGAGACAAATATGACAAAATAAAAAGATTATGATTATTTAGTTGTTTTAATTTATTTCATGGATGATATCTATTAAAATCTTATAAAATAAAGAGTTTAGATTATCAAAATGAAATTCATAATAAATCGCACAAAATTCTTAAATTTTTTCATATTAAGATATCAACGTTAGAAAATAATTTAGGGTTTAAACATGATTGATGGTGTCATGTCAACTTCATTAAAAAAAGGTTCATTAATTAAATAAAATAAAAAATAATCAAATTTAGTACAGACAATTCGGTGCCGTGTTATGTTGTTGGAACAAGTGTCATGGAGAGAGAAATATATAGATGCTTGATCTCACTTAAACATTGGTTTTGCTTATTATTTGCATGCTGTGGTGTCAACTCAAAGATATGAACAATTATTTGCTACTATAAGATCATCACCTTAATTTTAGGCTTATGAATTGGTTGTGATAATTTAAATAAGTATATTTTTTTAATTTTTTATAAAAATATATATAAATAATTAGAGAAGTGATATGACCGAAATAAATGTACTTATCTAAATTAAGTGCACTTATTTAGTTTATGTCAAATAATATCTTAATTAATTATGATTAGATAAAAATAATTCAAACTAATTATAATTAATTAAAAAAATGAAATTCTTTGAGAATGTGGAAATGTGAGATCTCAGAGAATCTAATCATCCTTTTTATTTTATGAAGAAAATGAAAATGAAAATCTTCAATTGATTTTTCTTTTTTTATTGGGTAAGGACAAATTATTTGCGAATTTTGTATCATTATGCATCATATTTTTCAATCAATTATAATTGGATAGAAAAACAAAATAAAATTTAAGGTCTACTTTGCCTAGACACCACCTCTTTTGAGAAAGTAAAAGTGTGAGGTCTCTAAGAATTCATTTCATGGATTAAATAAAAATCTTCAATTCATGATTTAAATATTTTTTTTTGGTTAATCAATAAGAAATTAATTACAAATATAACATCTCAAGAAATATCCTATAATACAGGAAAATAAACAATAATCATTACATCAAAGAACTTTGATAATAAGAGAAAAATAATTAATTTTTTGCATGAATCTTTTAGATTTAAGTGTATAAATGTGAACAGTTGGACTAACCCCTGTTTCAATTTACCTTAATTCATATTCAATGGCTATAAAAAATTCATATCATTAATTTTTTTTATTTTAAATTTAAATTGAAAAACATGAGTGATTTAAATAATAATAATAATAATAATAATAACATTATAGTTAGTATAAACTATTGGTTTTAAATTTTAATAATTTGTTGTAACTATATAAAATGAAAAGGAGATTCTTATTTCATGTATTAAAAAAAATAAAAATGTGATTTGAGGCTCACATTTTTTAATATAGAAATTCATAATTATTTGGGATTAAAATCTAATGTATTGACTCACAATCACCGAAATTATATTTTTATTTATTTATTTATTTCTAAAGCTGATTATTGCACATAGCATGTGATAGTGTCAACCCATATAGGTTATTATATAGTCTAGAAATGAATTTTTTAAACATAAATAGCGTTATCATCATTTTATTTTTAATAATGACCTTATTTAATGAGTATGTTTATATACTTAGCAAAAAAATTATTCAAAATTAAAAACCTAAGTTCAAGATTTATTCATAGAGTGACCCCACAATAAGAAAGTTAAATATACACGTTAAATATGAAATTCTGAGTAATTTTTTGTTCATTTTTTCTTAATGTATAGATTTTTTTTTTTATTTTATCATATAGAATTCTGAGTAATTTTTTTTAACTAATTTTATCATATATAAATAGTTATATCTAATTCTGAGTAATTTTTTTATTTATTTTCTTAATGTATATGATCATAGAATTAGATATAACTATTTTAAATGAGGTGGGATCCATTAAATGTATAGTAACCATTCTATGTGATATAGTTATGTCCAATTCCCTAATCTAATTTTGTGCATAGAGAATAACTATGTTTTTAAATTACATTTAATTTATTATATGAGTTGTTATTATTGCATTATCTTTTACTATTTCTGATATAGATGTAAATCACTATTCACTGTTATTTTTACTTTATTTTGTTGAAAAATGTCAACAAAATGATTGCAGGCTGTTTTTGTCAATTTTTTCCCCTCTCGTATCATGCTGCTAATAAATCCAAAATATACAATTTAATATTGTGTTTAGTTAGAGAATTTACGGAGGAATTTAAAAAAAGAAATGAAAATAGTATGTGAAATGTGAATAAAATATACCTATATTTTATCTAGTTTCACACACGTTTTCTCTTTTCCTTTCCAAATCTCTCTTCAAATCTCCTAACCAAACACAACGTGACTATGTTTGTTTGGTGGATTAGGTTGGATGAGATTATTAGTGAGGAAATAGTTAGTGAAGAGATTATTAATATAAGAATTATTAGTGAGTAAATAAAGTAAAAATATAATTATTTTGATAATAATGTAAAAGATGATTAAAGAAAGAATAAAGCAAGAAATTTACAAACACACTATAAAAAAAATAAAAAAAAAAAAGCCTTGAACATTGTGTCGTGGGGCTGGTTTTTCAATCCCACCTGTATTGAAGGCATCCCAATCCCACCACTCTGTACGACTAACAATCCCCTTGAAGTGACAATCCAAGAGCCCATAAACCAAACAACCAAGATATATGTGGGGTCCACTTCAATCCTAAGCCAATTCCACCCATGAATCAGGATAACAAACATGACCTAAGGGTGTTCATGTGCAATTATATTTGTTCATTGTTTCCATTTCCACGCTTGTTTTTTCATTTTTTTCCGCTTCTCATGCCCTTATTGATTGCAAAATAGTATACATCTCAAGGATATTTATGAGCAATTGCATTTGATCATCAATCATTATAATTGCAAAGCATTGAAGGTTTGAGCAAAGAGTTATAAATCTTAGCAAAAATTATTTTCCAGTGGAAGAATGGAAAATTAATTCCATTTTTATAGTGGTGTAAATTTTGTGTGTATAGTGTAAGTCTTTTTTGTGTTTTAAAATTGCACCAAAAAAGATTTTGTAGTACAATTACTTTATAACTGCTCCACTAATTTGCAATTTATCGTAAATTCTATGGATGACTTTAAAAAAAGTTAAAGCAGTTAGAGAGAGAGAGAGAGAGAGGGCCTAAAGTATAGAGCTCCAATGTGAAGATCTCAATTCTATGAGATTTTTTGCATAAATAATCTACTCAATTTTATGGTTGTATCTCGAGTCTCTTTTAATAATTTGAATAGTTCATATTATAAGATTTATCAAATAGATTATTTACGCAAAAAATAAAGCAAATTAGACACCTGTAGCCCATAATAATAGCACATTTGTTTTTAAAAAAATAAACAATTAATATAATTTTAATAATTTTTTAAAAATAATTAGTTCTTGATCATGGGGGTTACTAATGTCTGATTAACTTGATTTTTTATATAATTGATATACTCAACAACTCTTATAATTTGACGGTTTGGATTATCAAAATAAATTCAAGAAATACCCTTAAAAATTCTCATAGCAAAACTATGTATCTTATGATACAACAACAATCTTATGTCCTTTCAAGTGCAGTGCTTATGATGTTGGGAAAGCATCAAAATAAATCTTACTTTTTAAATAAAATTGCCGATAAATCTTATTAACACTATGTTAAAAGTGCTAATAAAGTTCAATTGGTGTGATATTTTCGCTATGATGTAAGTTATTTCCATTTTTGTTGGGGTTGGTTGGAAGTCATTATATGTGGTTGATTCATGTGGGTTGTGTGCACAAAGACTCTTGGGAGTGAGAGATGCAAGTGGGTTTTCACATGGTTCAATGATATGTGAGGTTGAAAAGGTTGTTGACATGATGGAGGAAGAAAATGGGTTTATTTCTAAACTCGAGTGTCTTGTTTTCTCCACCCTCTATAATTTCTCTATGAATTTATTAGCATCTTTCTTAGTTTTTATTTATTTTATTTTTTATTTTATTTGGGTGTGTGTGTGTCTGGGAATGGGTGCATAAGGATTTGAAGTTTTAAGTTGTACAATTCATTCAACGATATTTTATATTATTGTCAATAAAGATATAATACTTAGACGAGTAAGTCTCAAGCTTTACATCGAGATATACTCTATATTTTAATGATTCATATACTTAAATTTGATTTGACAATTGTCATATTAGAACATCTCTGATGTAGAAGATGAATTATTTTTGTTGAAATAATTTTTTGTGTAAAATAAATAATTTAAAACAAATCAAATAAAAATAAATAAATTACTTATAAAATTTATTACCGATACAATTTTTAGATCGAGTTGAGTGTGTGACACGCTATTCTTCAGACAGATTCGCCCCGCTACGGTGCTTACGGATAAATGGCGTCTATCTCTCAGGATACAATGATCTTCACAAATTGTAGTAGTACTCCAAACAATTTGTACAGCGAACCAAACCTATATTCTATACTCTCAAATATTTCTCTAAAAAACTACAATGAAGAATAATGCAAAGAGAGAGCGAAATTGGGAAGACAAAATGAAATTTTTGGATCCAAAATCTGCTGGAATGTTGTAGTATTTATAGGCAGATTAGTGACTTTTATATCTGTCCGAACAAGTACAAAAGGAATGAACAGATCTGTTTTCAAACTGGAACAGGTGCAATTTGAATTCGAACAGATCTGCTAGTAGTTTTGGACAGATAACTGCTGGGCAATTTAAATATGTTACAAACAGTTTAATCTGTTTAGGAATTTTTAGACTGGAAGATGTACAATGTTGGACAGAAATTTAAATTCAATTTTGGCATAAAATTTGAATTAATTTCATTTAGAAAAAATAATTTTTCCTGCAAGAATTTTCTGGAAAAAATTCAAATAAATTTTGTCCAAAAAATTAATGTTAGGACCGACCCGATCCATAACCCACACCTCGCACCCGGCTCGGCCAGTTGATCGAACTGACAGACGGCGCGCGCATGTGTGGTGGTTTGGGCTAAGGTTCACTTTGACCATAACTCCTCCCTTTTACAAACTTGGAGTGCTCCTTGGGGTCTAACCCAAGTTTGTATACCTGGAGCTTATATACTCACAAAAGCTCACTTAAAGTTTCAATGTAGGACAACCCTTACAAGGAAACCCACATTTAATTCTGTAATTGTCCATTCCACGAACCTAAAAACGACGTCAAGTTCCTATTTACTCATAAATGGTTTTGGCGAACCGTCTTCACCGTGTCACTTGCCATACGGCAAGGAACACGTCACCTCTTTGGACCCATCCCAAAAGACGTATGGGCCCCACTCAAGTTTGGGCTTAAAGTTGGTCCAAAATAAGCCTATAAAAACCAAATTTCTAACAATCCCCCACATGAATGGAATTTGACGGAGAGAAAATGCAACAACATAATCTAATTACAGAGAGTACAAAAATTAAGAATATTCTGCAAAGGATAGGTAGCTTTTGGCTTTGAACCTTCCCTTGTAAGACATTATTGGATTTACTAGCCACCCAGTGAACATGATATCTTGAACTGTTCAGCCATTTGCGTAACCAAGACAATAGAACGCACACAGTATATCACCAAACACAGTTTAGTTCTTACTATTGTGTTCATTTTAACCCTGAACAACCTGGTCTTTCATGAGTGCTCTATAGAATTGTAACCCTTCACAAATCTCATAGAACCGGCCCAGTTCACACTCATATAAGTGATTCTTATGAAGAGTATCCTGCCATACTTCACTAAGTATTCCTAGATATAAGGATCATTAAAAATATTTACTTAACCTAAGACGCTGCAGACATCACTTTTTCATCATAGAAATGGGTAGGAGTTTGACTCCCCAGTGATCATTATGAGTCATACATAACTCGGTTGTTCCTTTGAACCTAGATCTTGGGATCTCCAGTCAACTAGATTGGGTTGCCGTTGTGGTAACTCTTTATTTAATAGGCTTAAGTCCTATTCCCTTCGATGAATTCTCAACTTACTCTCTTGCTAACCCTTTGGTTAGTGGATCCGCTATGTTGTCTTTAGATTTCACATATTCAATAGAAATAATTCCATTAAAGAGTAATTGTCTTACGGTGTTATGTCGATGACAAATGTGTCGTGACTTACGTTACACATATGACTCTATGCTCTACCTATTGCTGATTGACTATCGCAATGTATGCATATAGCAGGCACCATTTTGGCCATATTGGAATATCTTCAAGGAAGTAGCGAAGCAATTCTGCTTCTTCCCCAGCTTTATCTAAAGCTATGAATTCTGATTCCATAGTAGACCTAGCAATGCAAGTCTGTTTGGAAGATTTCCAAGATACAGCCGCACCACCAAGAGTAAAGACATACCCACTAGTAGATTTTGAGTCTCTAGTATCCAATATCCAGTTTGCATCACGGTATCCTTCAAGTACTGCTGGATATCTAGTATAATTAAGCCCAATGTTATGAGTAAATCGGAGATATCTTAGAACCCTTATAAATGTTTCCAGTGTTCTACTCCTAGATTACTCGTATATCTACTTAATTTACTTACTGCATAAGCTATGTTTAGGCGAGTACAGTTCATCAAGTACATTAAGCTTCCAATAATTTGGGCATACTCTAATTGAGAAATACTTTCCCGTACATTCTTAGAAAAAAAAAATAAATTAACATCCACAGGTGTTCTAACAAGATGATCATCATCTTTGCTAAATTTGTCAAGTATTTTCTCAATGTAATGTGATTGTGACAAAGCATAATCTTCTGATGTTTTGGTAATTTTCATACCAAGAATTACATCAACAATTCCCATGTCCTTTATGTCAAAATGTTTATTCAACATTTTCTTGGTAGTTTTAATCATGTCATTATTACTACCTATGATGAACATATCATCCACATAAAGACATATTATAACATAATCATTGCTTGTGTTTTTAATAGAAACACATTTGTCACATTCATTAATTTTAAAACCATTTAACATCATTGCCTTGTCAAATTTCCCATGCCATTGTTTTGGTGCTTGTTTTAAACCATATAATGATTTAACCAATTTACACACTTTCTTTTCTTTTCCTGGAACAGAAAATCCTTCTAGTTGTTCCGTGTAAATTTCTTCATCTAACTCACCATTTAAGAAAGCAGTTTTCACATCTATTTGATGAATTTCTAGATTGTACAACGATGCAATAGTAATTAGCATTCTAATGGATGTTATTCTAGTAACCGGTGAGTATGTGTCAAAGTAATCAAGACCTTCTTTTTGTCTAAAACCTTTGACCACAAGTCATGCTTTGTATTTGTCAATTGATCCATCTGCTTTCATTTTTCTCTTGAAAATCCACTTGTGCCCCAAGAGGTTTACAACCTGGTGGCAATTCCACCAATTCCCAAGTGTGATTTTGCAAGATGGATTCAATTTTGTTGTTTACAGCTTGTTTCTATAAAGGAGCCTCAGGACTGAACATAGCTTCTTTAAAAATTAAAGGCTCATTTTCTAACAAAAATGTTAGAAAATCTGGACCGAAAGATTTTAAGGTTCTAACACGTTTACTACGCCTAGGATCGTTTTCCTCATTTTGATCTAACTCTTGTTCTTGTACTTGATCTTGACTAGTAATAGCATCATAAGATATTTTGTTAGTACTAGTCTCTTGTCTAGTCTTGTTTGGAAATATATGTTTAAAGAACGATGCATTCCGAGATTTAATAATAGTATTCACATGCATTTCGGAATGTTCTGACTTATGAATCAAAAACCGATATGCACCACTATTCTTGGCATAACCAATGAAAGTGCAATCAACAGTTTTAGGTCCTATCTTAGTCTTTTTAGGATTAGGAATAACCACTTTCACCAAACACCCCCACACTTTTAAGTATTTGTAGGATGGTACTCTCTCATGTCACATTTCATAAGGTGTTTGATTCAGTTTCTTTCGAGGTACTTTATTAAGTATATAATTAGTAGAACGTATTGCTTCCTCCCACAAGTTCTGAGATAATCCAGAACTTGTTAACATAGCATTTATTATTATTTTTTAAAGTCCTATTTTTCCTTTCAGCTATGCCATTTTGCTGAGGTGAGTAAGGAACGGTAGTTTGATGAATTATTCCATATTCTTTACAAAATTCACCAAAAGGTGATTCATATTCACCACCTCTATCACTTCTAAGTTTTTTAATTTTCTTACCAAGTTGATTTTCAACTTCATTCTTGTATTGAATAAAAGTTTCCAAAGTTTCATTATTGATTCGAATTAAATAAACATAACTATATCTAGTATAGTCATCTATGAAAGTGATAAAATATTTTTTTCCACCTCTAGTTTGAATTAATTTAAAATCACAAATGTCACTATGAATTAATTCAAGTGGTTCCGTCTTCTTTCAATCGTATGGAAAGGAGTTTTGGATAATTTTGCCTCAACACAAATTTCACATTTATGATTTAAATCAATGCCAACTTTAGGTAAACGTTCCATATTAATTAATCTACGCAAAGATCCATAATTAACATGTCTTAGTCTATCATGCCATTGTAGACACCCCATTTTTTACCATCCTAAAGACTTGGACGTCATCGTTTGAGTGCTCGATGATTGCGTATGTTCGCGCTCGTTTGGAGTCCCCGAGGTTTTCGGTTGCGCGCCTTGCCTCTAAGTCTCTGAACTCTCTTGGTTTTGTGCTTGTTTTAAGCCAACTCTTGGTCCCCCCCCCCCTTTTGCCTGGAGGAAGAAATAGTGGTGTAGACCAGTTTTCTCCCATGTCGACAAGTTTTCTCCCTTGTCAGCCCCTTTAGGTGGTCGGTTGACTAGGGTGGGTGGTCGGTCGACCATCTCAAGTGGTCTGCGGCATGCCACCACCTTCTCCTCTCTTAAGAGACCCCCTTTTTGCCCTGTCGACCAGCTTTTTCCCTTGTCGACCACCTGAGGTGGTCGATCAACTAGGTGGGGTGGTCGGTCGACCATTTTGAGTGGTCGGCGGCCATTTTTCACTTTCTGCAGATATTTTTAGTGCCAGCTGTTAGGCACAGAATGCATCCTCCCTACACGTGTAGGGAAGGATTCAAGCAAGCTTTGGCTTGCATTTTCTATATAAGGGGAGGTGCCTCTCCCTTCTCAAGGGTTCAGAATTTTGAGGAGCAATTTCTCCCTCTCTCTCTCTAGAATTCTCTCTCTCTTCTCTTTTGGTGCTTGAAAGTGAGCTTTCTTCACACTTTTGCAAAGAGACTCCTAGCCAAACACCACCATCATTGAGCTGAGGTCCTTGGAGGTCATATTTGAGCTTTGAAAGTTGGTTTTAGCTCAAGAAAGTTGTTGTTTTTGCTGTACTTCAAGGGTGAGTCCTATATCCTCTTTAAAGCTTTGTTTTGGTTGCATATTTGGCCACATTTGCATGCTATTTTAGGCCTTGCTTTCAACTACAAAAACCTTTGTTTTAAAGTGTTTAAAAAGGTTGTCTGAGGCTTTGTTTGAGTTAAGGGTGTCGCTCACTCTTTTGTGCCTTATTTGTTTAGCTTCTTGCTATCTTTTAAAAGCTTTTGGGGCCATCTCTTTTTGGCCTTCTTACCACTGAAACTCAAAGGAATTTCAGTGGTGGAAATGTGGTTTTGAGGTCCCAAATGGGTGGGGGTGGTCCCTCATCCTCTTCTCTTGTTTGCATGTGTTGATGGCCCATCAAAAGAGCATGTGTTTCTACTTCTTAGTGGCTTTGTTTAGGCTCATTTTTGTGACTTTTCAGACCTTCCATAACTCTGTTTTTGGCTTGTTTGATCATTGGTTGCTTGCTCTTTACACTTGTAGTGTAATCCCACTTGCTAGCCTAATATGCTTCATGCCTTAGCCTATAATTCTAGCATGTTTTGGCTCCATTTCAGCATGTTTTTAGCCATTATTTGCCATGTCATAACTCTGTTTTGGGTTGGTTTGGTTGCCTCTTGCATGCTTCTTGCACTTGTAGTGCAATTTTGTTCACTAGCCTAGTGTATTCGGTGTTTCAGCCTATTGATCTAGCATGTGTATGCTCTACTCTATCATATTTTTGGCTATGTTTTAGCATACTTTAGGTCTAATTTGAGTGGTTTTGGTCATGCATGCTTGGCTTTGCATAGCTATAGTGTATTTGGCTTTGCTAGCCTTGCACTTTGAGACCTCTAACATGTCATATTTGAGCGTTTTGCATGGTATAGCATCATTTGGCATGTTATTTCATACCATATACCTCTGCCATATTCTTGCATTTATCGCCCTTTTGTTGTGTTTGAGGTTTGGGCCTTATGCTTCGCTTGTGAGCCAACTTGCATATATGTTTGTCTAAGCGTTTGGGCTATCATTTCAGCATGTTTCGGCCTCTGTTTTGGCATGTTTTAGGTCTGTCCATAGCTGGTTTGACCATTTGTGCTTGATATTGCATGCCTCTTGTGTGATGCTCTTCACTAGCTTTAGTGTTTTTGGCCTTTAACATGTCTTGCATGCATGTCTTATATGATTCAGCGTCTTTAGCATGTCATTTTAGTGCTGAAATATATGTCATTGCATCCCACTAATTCACTCTTTCAAAACTAGAGGACTCTCACTTTTGGACTTAACCAATTAAGGGACTAATTGGTAATCTAAAATGTGTAAACAAAATGAATCAAATAAAACATGGCCAAGATAAGCATGTTGTTTGTATTGCATGTGTTTGGATCAGACGTTAATCCAAACACGAGAAATGTGAGACGTTTCATACTCATAGTGATGAAACGTGTCACATTTCTCAGTCGCCGACGCCCTTGACTGTGCATGATAAGGTGGAGGCCTTTCGAGTCTTATGTGTGCATTCATTGAGTTTTGTGTAAGCTTGATCCTTTGGCCACCATGCATTGAAAATGCTTGGTTGTTGGCTCGAGAGTCAAGTGCCATACTTCTTTGAGCTTGAGATATGATAAGGAGTGTAGAAATGCATACATTTCCTTGCAAATACACTGTCTTGCCTCTGTTTGTGCTCTGTTGCAGCAACAAGAGGAATTTCAACCCTCAAGGTGTTCTTGAGATCAGAAAGAAGCAATTTGGAAATCGGTGTAATTTTCAAAGATTCAAAAGAGTGCAAACAGAGGCATCTTGAGGCAAGGCGGTGGATTTTCGGGAGGACGCAACCGAGCATGCATATCTCCCTCGCCCACGAGGCCATTTATTGTTTCTGTTAGCTAGTTATAGTTAATTACTTGTGCTGTAATTAATTTAGCTTAGTGTTTTGTAATATTCTAATTAGTTTAGATTAGCTAGTTATTCAATTTGGTTTGTAATAATTAATTAGCTAGAATAGTTAGTTAATTAGTTGGTTTGTAATAGTTAGCTTAATTAGCGTAGTTAGTTAGCTTTCATTTTATTCGAACCCTCCGTCGAAAGGGCAAATGTTGTAATAAGTGTGCGTGTGTGTGTGAATGTCTTCCAATCCCACGTCTTTCTCCCTTTTACTTATCCGCTTTTGATGGTTAGTTTAGGACATATTTCAATTAGCATACCTTTTGCTTTGCATGTTTGCATCATTCATTTGTCTTGCATGCACCGGGCTTAGCGCATCATTCAAACCGCATTGTATTTCAATACACTTCTTTAAATACATGTATCAAATGTCGCATTCATATGCCATCTTAGATAGCCGAACCCATTTAGTTGTATTTTACATGTGTTGCATTAGGCACTTAACATAGTTAGGATCATGCATTGATTTCTAACTAGTTGTTGTTTTGGCTCGAAGTACACTGTAAGTGTTTATGTTTTAGCATCCTTACATGTGTGTAAGTGACTGCCATAATAGCATGCTTGCCATGATAGCATGCTTGCCATGAGACTATGTGCTTAAGTGATTAACTGCATGAATGCCTGTGGATGAAGGCTTCATTGCTTGAATTGAAACAATCATCAAAATGTGCGTTTTAAGCCCACTTGTTTGTGGCAAATCATGTTTTAAGCCCACTTGAGGGTGGCAAATCCGCATTTTAGCCTACTTGAGAGTAGCAACTTCAAACCATTTTCGAAAAACAAACATGAGATGTTTTGTTCAAATTGAGTGATTTAGTCTATACTTGTATGCTGTGCACATCACATAGTAATTCTAAATTAATAACCGGAATAAGAACACATGTGTTTATAAAAACAACATATCATGTTAGTAGAGGCCGATCTTTGATCGGACGAGCGAGGGTGCTCATTTCAGGACCTTCCCCTCTCGTATCCAAGTTCCGAGCCGAGGCAACTTTGGTGATGAAGGACACATGGCCTTAGGCATGAGTCAGGGTTTCTTAAATTTCCCAAATAAAATATTTAGGTGGTGGCGACTCTGAAATCTGGCAAAGCAGTCCATGTTCGACGCTTTTTGATTAAAATCGATTTTCCAAAATGATTTGCCGGATTTAGACTCTTTGGTGATTTATCAGTCTTACATTGCACTTTGTGAGATTAGATTCAGAACCGTAATAGGAGTCCAAACTGTAGTAGCTAGAGCACAATTTGCGCCCTCTCCGAAAGGGGGGCGCGCGGAGCGAGTTCGGGCGGTCTATAGCCATAAATTTGAAAACTCAAGCAAGTAAGAAGAATATGTATTTTTATTAATAATAGAGGGTACAACAGTCATTACATTCATTTTGAAAAGGCCATCAGGCATGTAACATTTTCTTATATACATCCTATTCTTAGTAAGTACAAATTTATCACTCTCAAACACTAGCTTAAACCCATTTTTACTCAACAAAAATCCGGAAACAAGATTCTTACGAATGTCCGGTACATGCAGAACATTGTTAAGAGTGAGTTCCTTTCTAGATGTCATCAATCTTTCCTTGCCCTTCAACTTTAGAAGTTGAGGAGTTACCCATAAAAAGTTGTTCACCATTGTCCACTACTGAATAAGATGTGAACATCTTTTTGTCGGCACAGATGTGGCAAGTAGCACTAGTGTCCACCCACTATTCTTTAGGATTTCTGACAAGGTTTGCCTCGGAAACAACTGCAGAAAGATTTATGTCATCTATACCATTGGAAATTTTGTCCACTTCGGTCATATTGGCTTAAGTAGGCTTCTTGCTTGATCTTCCTTTGTCTTTGCGCTTGCTACGACAATTTTTGGCCCGGTGTCCCTCTTTGTCACAGATGTAACATTTGCCATTAAACTTGTACTTTTTAGTTTCTCTTCCTTTAGAACCTTGTGAGGAACTTTCTCCAAAAAACTTCTGTTTCTTGGCTTTTGAAGCATGTTCCACCACATTTGCCTTTGACTCCATTGGATGCTTACCACCCCGTTTCTCTGAATTGCGGTTGTCCTCCTCAATCCTCAAATGCACAATTAATTCCTCCAAAGTCATTTCTTTGCGCTTGTATTGAGGTAGTTCTTGAATTCCTTCCAGTCTTATGGTAATTTTTCAATTAAGGCAGCAACTTATAATGATTCACTAAGAGACATGCCTTCTGCATGAATGTCATGCAGAATGAGTTGGAGATCTTGAACTTGGCTGATCACAGTTTTAGAATCAACCATTACAAAATTCAGGAATTTGCCAATCACAAATTTCTTTGAGTCAGGATCTTCTGTTTTGTACTTTTTCTCCAAAGACTCCAAAGTTCCTTTACCATTTTGATAGGACTGTAAACGTTGTATAATGTGTTGTCAAGTTCATTCAAGATGTAGTTCTGGCAAAGAAAATCAGCATGTTTCCAAGTATCGACCGCAGCAACTACTTGCCAGTCGGTTTCTTCATTTTTTAGAATATGAGCATTTGATTGGAAAAAACGAGCCAAGTTTAGAGTAGTAAGATAGAATAGTATTTTCTACTGTCATCTTTTAAAATCAGTTCCTAAGAACTTTTCTGGCTTTTCACCGTGATTGACTAGCACAGTCACAATAGGAGGAGAGGTTGGTGCTATTGCAGCCACCATACTAATACTTGTTTGAGATTGAGTTTGACCTGTTTTAGTAGCCATGAATTCTAAATTATAATTAGAATTTTTACACTACACAGAAAATTAAACCAAAACCACAGAATTTAATTCTGTAAAAATAAAATAAACAAAAATTGTAACTTTATTTTCAATTAATTTAAAAATAAACTAAAATTTTATCTAATCAAATTAATTCCATACAGAACTTTAAATTTTTGTAACACTTCAATAATTAAAATACTGAAATAGAATTTTGATTAATGAAAACTCATAAATTATTTCTGAAAACCAAAAATTAATTTATGACCAACTTCACAAATAAATATTCTGAATTGTTAATGACTACCAGTATATTTCTATTAGTTGTCAAACAGTATATTACTACTATTTGTTTTTCCAACCAGAATATTATTTTATAAAACCACAGAAAATAATTTTTGTAAGAAGAAGAAAAGAAAAGGAAACAAACGAAAAATTCTGTATAAACAGAATAATTCGAATATGTCTTAAGATTGTTGGAACAATCTTCTATGTAAAATAAATAACTTGAAACAAATCAAACAAAAATAAATAAATTACTTACAAAATTTATTACCAATATAACTTTTAGATCAAGTGTGTGACACTCTGTCCTTAAGACAGATTCGCCCTGCTACGGTGCTTATGGATAAATGACGTCTATCTCCCAAGATACAATGATCTTCACAAATTGTAGAAGCACTCTAAACAATTTATACGGCGAACTAAACCTGTGTTCTATATTCTCAAATATTTCTCTAAAAAACTACAATGAAGAATAATGCAAAGAGAGAGCGAAATTGGGAAGACAAAATGAAATTTCTGGATCCAAAATCTGTTGGAATGTTGTAGTATTTATAGGCAGATTGGTGACATTCAGATCTGTTCAGATCTATCCGAAGAGGTACAAAAGGGATGAACATATCTGTTTTCTAACTGGAACAGGTGCAATTCGAATTTGAACAGACCTGCTGGCAATTTTGGACAGATAACTGCTACGTAGTTTAAATATGTTAAAAATGGTTTAATCTGTTCAGGAATTTTTGGACTGGAAGAGATACAATGTTGGACAAAAATTTAAATTCAATTTTGGCACAAAATTTGAATTAATTTTATTCAGAAAAAATAATTTTTCTTGCAAGAATTTTCTGGAAAAAATTCAAATAAATTTTGTCCAAAAAGTTAATGTTAGAACCGACTCGACCCCCGGACAGATGGCGGTGTGCGTGTGTGGTGGTTTGGGCTAAGGTTCACTTTGTCCATAACTCCTCCCTTCTACAAACTTGGGGTGCCCCTCGGGGCCTAACCCAAGTTTGTACACCTTGAGCTTATATATTCACAAAAACTCACTTAAAGTTTCAATGTAGGACAAGCCTTACAAGGAAACCCACATTTAATTCTTTAATTGTCCATTCCACGAACTCAAAAATGACGTCAAGTTCCCATTCATTCATAAATGGTTTTGACGAACAGTTTTCAGCGTATGACTTGTCATGCGGCAGGGAACACGTCACTTCTTTGGACCCATCCCAAAAGACGTATGGGCCCCACTCAAGTTTGGACTTAAAGTTGACCCAAAATAAACCTATAAAAACCAAATTTCCAACAATTCTTACACCATTCTATATTGTTTTTATATCCTTTTTTGAAGAGGGATTGGTGTGGCCCTCCTAATGTTTGTTTTGTTTCTAATGTACTGAACTTATCTTCTTAATTTAAAAAAAAAAAAAAAATCTATCAAAGCTAAGTTTTGCAAAAGAAATACTAGAAATGACATTTACACCATCAGAATAAAATTCTTAAATTTGACATTTTGACAATAACATGGTCAAAATTTAGCTTTAATATGCGATTTTGTCACCATTGGAAATACTTTTAATTGAGAAAAAGTTAGGACACTAACATTTCACAAAATATACTAACATGCTCATAAGCTATGGATGGGCCAATGCCAAGTGATACAATAAGGTTGATGAAGATTTGTGGATGCTCAATATGTTTGGTGGTATAATTATTAGTTGTATTAACATGTGTAATTATAAATGTATTCAAAAGACTTCAATTGATAGATTGAATTATATAAAAAGATTAGGTTATTTCTTAAATGCATGTGTTGTTTACATTAACAATGCATCGTTTGCATAATGATTTTTTTTTTAAAAACTGAAATTGATAAAATCTTACCCAAAATCAACTAACAAGATAAAATAGATTAACCAAAATATCAGTTGAAAATGGATAGGTTCACTACAAGAAAAGTGGGCTTAAAAGACGGAACTTTTTGCAACGGCACATTTGCCGTAGCAAAAAATGACTTTTTGCAACGGCACAACTTGCCGTCGCAAAAACATGTGACTTTTTGCGATGGCACAACTTGTTGTCGCAAAAAATAGAGTATTTGCGACAGCATAAAATGCTGTTGTGAAAAAAGAGAGTATTTGCGACGGCAGAAATTGTTGTCGCAAAAAAAAAAATAGAGTATTTGCGACGGCAGAGATTGCTGTCGCAAAAAAATACCAGCTGCAGTCGAAAAAAAAAAAAAAGAAGAGTTTTTTGCGATTGTAATAGGTACCGTTGCAAAAATAAATAAATAAATAAATAAATATATATATATATTGTGGCTTTGAGACGACTTCATATATATGTAGTCACAAAATGGTT
>JAPPVO010005300.1:0-32803 GCA_030407325.1 Camellia japonica | reverse complement strand
CTCCGTTGTCGTAAATTCAAGTCTCTTTGAGAAAACAAATACTTTGGACTATTATGATCAGAGAAAACCTCAAACTTCTCACCATACAAGTAATGCCTCCAAATTTTCAAGGCAAAAATCACCGCCGCTAATTTTAAATCATGGGTGGGGTAATTCTTCTCGTGAGTTTTCAATTGTCGTGATCTGTAGGCCACAACTTTTCCTCTTGCATCAAGACACAACCAAGTCCATCCCCGAGACGCATCACAATAGACAGTGTAATTCAACCCCTTTTCGGAATTATCAAAACTGGTGCGGTAGCCAATCTAGTCTTAAGATCTTGGAATGACTTTTCAGAAGCCTTCACTCATACAAATTTGATACCCTTTCTAGTCAACCTAGTCAAAGGTGCAGCTAGTCTAGAGAAGTCCCTTACAAAACGTTGATAATACCCCACTAATCCCAAGAAACTTTGGATTTCAAAAACATTCTTGGGTTGTTCCCAATCTGTATGGCATCTATCTTTGAGGAGTCCACAGTCACTCTCTCTCTAGACATCTACATGCCCCAAAAACTTCACTCCGTTAACCAAAACTGCATTTTTCAAATTTGGCATACAATTGGTGCTCACTAAGTAAACCCAGCACTACCCGTCAAGTGAGTCTCGTGTTCCTCTTTGCATGGTTGAATAAATCAAGATGTCGTCCACAAAGATGACCACAAAACGTCCAAGTATTCCCGAAAAAATTTTTTCATCAAATCCATAAAGGAAACCGGTGCATTGATCAACCCAAAAGGCATTACAAGGAATTCATAGTGGCCATAATGAGTACGAAAGGCCGTCTTCTGAATGTCCTCCTCCCGGACTCTCAATCTGATGGTACCCCGACCTCAAATCTATTTTTGAGAAGCAACGAGACACTCTAAGTTGGTCAAACAAATCATCTATTCTGGGTAGGAGATACTTGTTCTTAACTGTAACTCTATTCAACTTGCGGTAATCAATACATAACCACAATGACCCATCCTTCTGTCTTCGCACAGAGAGCCGGCACTTCCCAAGGCGATGTACTAGGGCGAATGAAGACCTTGTCTAAAAGTTCTTGGAGTTGAATCTTCAACTCATGCAATTCAGGCTGGTGCAAATCTATATACGGTGACATGGAAATCGGTGCCTGCCAGGCACTAATTCAATGGAGAACTCGATCTCCTCGGTGAGGTGGTAAACTAGTAAGATTTTCTGGAAAGACATCCGGGTATTTACAAACTACCCTTGGTAACTCAACACGAGCCCGTCATTCTCACTATCCAAGAGAGTTGATAGAAGGCCACTAAGCTTGCTCTTACTACGAGGGTCAACAACTGGCGACAAGGTTCTATCAACTCAGGTTCCCAGAAAATAGAAACGATCACCACCCGAAGTACACACGTAACTCTTTGACGGTAACATAAATCACAGCTTGATAAGAACACAACCAATCCAGAGCCTAAAATGACATCAAAACTCGACATATCTAGCAACACAAAAGAAGAGGAAGTCGAGACCCGGCAATTCTATTTCACAATCACGACAACGCCAGTCTAGTCAACTGTACCCCAACATGTGACTCTACTCTGAGTGGAGGCACTAACCGTGCTACCTCTAACCCCAATGCAGAAGCAAATGTCAGTAGATATAAATGGATGAGACGCATTCGTGTCTATCAATAACATTAGCCAAAGAATTACATACAACGAAAAATACCTCTCACAATCTGAGGATTCTGCAACTACTCTTGGCACAGTAACAGCATACACATGCCCCTGTGGCCCCTGATTAACTTCTCCCCTCTCGGAGATAGGCTGTTGTATGACTTGAGCGAAGTGGCTCCCTGATTAACTCACGAAGCTTGACTAATTGAGCCTGCTGGTGGCTCTGTGTCTGCCTTGACCTTGATGCGCCAGATCGCACCTCCCAACTGTGGGCAAGTTCTCTTCATATGCCTCGAGCTGACCACACTGATAACAATTAAACCCTTGACCTTTATTCTGAGACTAAGACTGACTTTGAGATCGGTTAGGTGGTGGTAAACATTAACTGCCCATCCTCCCTTCTGTGGGCATGAGAAGGATTTGTGACCGGCTGGCCACACTTGAAACACGAGAAGCTACTCGATGCACTTTTTCTCCGACCCCGCACTAGGCAAAGGAAAAGTGGATCTGGACTGCTGTGGTTGGGACTGGGATGGATAGGTGTTCTCTGCTCTTCTTGTTCTGCTATAGTCTCCTTGAGACTCTTGGCCCCTAGACCTGGAACTCCGAAGCCTCTCCTCCTCGGCTTGTATGGAAATTTCTACGTGTGTCGCCGTCTCCACAAGTGGGTCATATTCCCGAATCATATTTCGAAAAGCTGAACATAATTTTTGTTTTCAATTTCTTTTCAAATTCAATGCAACGGCGTCTTCCGTTGCCACCAACTCTGTGCAAATCTGGACAAACTAGAGAAGGCTGCCTCAAACTGGCCACGGGCATGTCGAGTTGTTTGAGGTCTTTAAACTCTTGCCTCAATCTCTCCCTAGAGTGGAAGGTATGTACTTATCTTGGAAAGCAACCGCAAAGGTCTTCCCATGTCGAGCTCCACTCTACCTTGGCATATTTCCACTTTGACCCGCGTCTCCCTTAAGGTAGCTAACTCGCTAGAGTCACTCTTAGTTCACTATCTTCAATGTGAAGCATCTCAATGTCTTCACAGTTTGTTCGAGCCACTCATCCGCTTTCTTGGGCTCGGAGACCACCATGGAACTCATTCGGTTTGGCCCGCAAGAACTCTTAGTAAGGAAACTCACTCCTTGACTCCGCGGTGTTCTCTCGAGCTTGATTCTCCACCCTCAACAAGTTCATAGACTCCCTTAAAGCCCCTGCCATTTCCGAGCTAGGGCCCCCATTGCGAGTTTACCGCTTGTCCCACCTGCTCGCCACATTAGCTTGGCCTGCTTGCTCAGCATATTAGCTTGGCCGAACCTTTCTTCTTGCACCGGAAGCCTATGGACCGGTACCTCATGCACACCTCGGCGAGCCCTACCACGCCTCCCGCCTCTACCACCATGGACTTGACCTTCCGGGCATCCTAATAAAGGACACAAGAGAAATAATTTAGCACATTAACTCATATGTGCTCATAACTTGACTCACACGTTCGACTATAACAATTCCATATATTTCTCTACCATATACACAATTCAATTTCACTCCACATAAGCACTTAGTCATGTAAACACATACGGACTATTCTTTTACAATGAAATCCGTTCCGTGAAAAATCAAGAATTCTTAGTAGAACGAGTATTGATCAAGTACCCTTCTAATGAGACCTCAAGGAATTTAACAAGCGCAAACAACATCCCAAAAGTCCAGTCCCATACCCATTTAGTCACATAAGCATGTTATCACTGTAGACACCCCATTTTTGACCGTCCTCAAGACTTGGACGTCATCGTTTGAACACTCGATCATCCATGTTCGTGTTCGTTTTGAGTTCCTGAAGGTCTCGGCTGTGCGCCTTGCCTTGGAGCCTCTCAACTTGTCTGTTTTGTGCTTGGTTGTGGACCAAGGGCTTGTAGCTTTGCTTCTAGGGGAAGAAGGTGGCCTCTCGGCCAGCCCTAAAACCCACCGGCCGTGGCTTGTGTCCATCGGCCATTAATGCTGGCCGGCCGGCCTCATTGATGGCTGGTCGGCCACCAATAATGGTCGGCGGCCTTTTTTGTGCTTTCTCAAATATTTTGTGTGCCAGCTGTTGGTCACTGAAGCTATCCTCCACGTGTATGGAGGGATGGAAACAAGCTTTTAGTTTGTTAAGCAAGCTTTTGCTTGCATTGTCTATATAAGGGGAGGTCCGTCCCCCTTTAGAGGGGTTCAAAAAATTTAGGAGCTAAATTTCCCCCTATATATATATATATTGTGCTATATTATGCCTTAAAGTGTGTTTTCTTCTCATATTTGCACTAAAACACCTAGTCAAACACCTTTGAGCTGAGGTTCTTGAAGGTTTGTTTGGAGCTCAAAAAGCAGGTTTTGGCTCAGAGGAAGACCTGTCTTGCTGCAATTCTTCAAGGGTAACAACTTGTCCCTCTTAAGCTTGTTTTGATTAAGTGTTTAATCACCTTTGCATGCTATTTTAAGGCTGATTTTAACCTCTTAAAAACTCTGATTTTAAGGCTTTAAAATGTTGGTTTGAGTCTTGTTTGGTTAAGGGGGTGTTTCCCCTCTTTTGCTCTTTGGCCTGTAAAGCCTCTTGAGCCACCTTTCTTAGCCTTTGTAATGGCCTTTGTTTGGCCTTTCTACCACTGATTCTCAGAGGAATTTTAGTGGTAGAAAGTTGGCTTTGAGGCTCAAAATAGGAGGGGGTGGTCCCTCTCCTTGTATCTTGTTTATATGCATGGTTGGCCTATCAAGTGAGCATGTGTTTCTCCCCTTTTGAAGCTTAGTCCAAGCATGTTTTTGTGACTTTTTGGACCTGCTCTAACTCTGTTTTGGCTGGTTTGGCCACCTATTTGCTTGCTTCTTACACTTGTAGTGTAATCTTGCTTAATAGCCTTGAATGCCTAATGAGTTAGTCCATCATTTTAGCATGTGTTAGCTTGACTCCAGACCATTTTTGCTAATGTTTTAGCATGCTTTAGCTCTGTTTTGAATGGCCTTGGTCCTTTGAGGCTTGCCTTGTATGGCCATGGTATAGTTGGCTTTGCTAGCTTTATGTTTTGGGCCCTCTAGCATGCTTTGTTTGAGTTATTTCCATGACATGGCATCATTTAGCATGTGATTTTAGAGCATATACCTCTGTCACACTCTCACGTACTTCACTTCTTCATTGCTTTTGAGGGTTGTGTATTGTGCCTTGCTTATGGGCTAACATGTGTGCATGTTCTCCTAGTCTTTTGAGCTCCTATCAAACATGTTCATGCCACTGATTTGGCATGTTTTAGGTCTGTCCATGGCTGGTTTTGTTGTTTGAGCTTGATAATGTATGCTTCTAGTGTAATACACTTCACTAGCTTCGATGCTTTATGCCTCTAACATGCATTACATGAGTTGTTTGCATGATTTTGAGTCACTTAGCATGTTATTTCAGTGCCAAAATATGTGTCATTACACTCCATTGTTTCAATCTTTCATTCACTTTGAAGTGCATGGAATTTATGGAGGATTATGACTTTGAGTTACACTATCATCCAGGGAAAGCCAATGTGGTAGCCGATGCTTTGAGTCGAAAATCTGTGAGTAGTGTGGCAAGTATGGCCATTCGGGAATGAGATATGCTAGATGTTATTGGCAAGTTTGATTTGCACTTAGGTGAGTCCAGAGAGAGTGCTACCTTGTTTACTTTGAATGCTCAGCTTACCTTGGTTAGTAAGGTCATAGAGGCACAACGAGGAGACCGTGATATGGAATCAATCCGTGTTAAGATTTCCAATGGGAAGGAAGAGAAAACTTTGAACGTTCACTCGGATCTGACTGTACGTTACCTAGACCGCTTGTTTGTACCAAAATCTTGTAGAGAGGAAGTAATTCGGGATTTCCATCACTTACGCCTTGCGGTACACCCGGGAGGCACTAAAATGTATTATGATCTTAGTCGACAGTTTTGGTGGAGGGGTATGAAACGGGATGTCACTTTATTTGTATTGAAGTGCCTTACTTGTCAACAAGGGAAGGCCGAACACCAAAGACCAGCGGGTTTATTACAACCCTTACCGATAGCCGAGTGGAAATGGGAGCGTGTTACCATGGATTTTGTAGTTGGGCTTCCTAGAACACAACGAGGCAATGATGCCGTTTGGGTGATTGTTGATAGGTTGACTAAGTCCACACATTTCATTCCAATGTGCACCAGTTATGGCAAAGCCTTCAAGAGGCGCTGGGAACTAAGTTGACCCTTAGCACTGCTTATCATCCTCAAACTGATGGACAGTCGGAATGTACCATTCAGATTTTGGAGGACATGCTTAGAGCTTGTGTCCTTGATTTTAAGCTGCCTTGGGAAAGGCACTTACCATTGATTGAGTTTGCTTACAACAATAGTTACCAAGCTAGTATTGGGATGGCACCATTTGAGGCCTTGTATGGCCGACCTTGTAGATCACCGGTTTCTTGGGCCGAAGTGGGTGATGCACCGTTACTAGGTCCGAAAATTGTTAGAGAGACAACCGAGAAAGTTGTTCTCATTCAGAAGAGGTTAGCTATGGCCCAAAGCCGACAAAAGAGTTATGCCGATAAGAGGAGACGACCTTTATCTTTTGAAGTTGGTGACCATGTGTTTCTAAAAATCTCACCAAGGCGGGGTTTGATGAGATTTGGTAAGAGTGGTAAATTATCTCCAAGGTTCATTGGGCCTTTTGAGATCTTAGAGCGAATTGGGGAAGTGGCATACCGGTTAGTTTTACCGCCACAACTTTCGAGAGTTTACAACGTATCTCATGTATCTATGCTTAGGAAGTATGAACCCGACCTTTCTAATGTTCTTGATTGGGTTTACTTAGAGGTAGATAAGGATGCCTCTTACGAAGAACGACCGATTCAAATATTAGATGCCTGGGAGCAAGTGCTACGGGGCAAAACTATACCGTTGGTAAAGGTGTTGTGGAGACACCATGGAGTTGAAGAAGCGACGTGGGAACGGGAGGTGGAAGTCCGCTCCAAATATCTGGATTTGTTTGAAAATGCTTAAGTTGCTTTTCTTTGTAATATTCCCTAGTGTTGAGGGAAATGTATTTAAAATTGTTAACCACATGTTGATATGTGCGTTGTTGTCTTAAGCATAAGGTTGTTGAGAGTTGCCATTACTTTTAGGAAATTTCATGTTTATGCATGTACGGGGAGCAAATATTCAGGCAAGCCCACACTCCTTTCTTCCAAGCTCCTGTCTGTCCGATCGACCTGCGAGCACAATGGCGGTGAGCTACCCGGCGGTGTGTGGCCGGAAAACCCCTCCGACGATCAAATCAGAACACACACAGGGATAGAGAGAGAGAGAAGGGAGTTGAGTGTAAGTATTTCTCTTACCAAATGTTCCTCTGTCTCAGCATGGGGGGCGCAGACACACTTATATACTTTCTGCGCCCAAATCTGCTCCCATTAGTCTCTCGACACGTGGTGCTGCTATCCCATCTGTCAGTACAAATCCAGCAATCACCACCTAACCAAACTGTTAGGATATATCGGCGGAGCTCGACAGCCCGGCGGAGTCACCTCGGCCTTCCACACTAGAGCTGACCTTCACGGCTGTGCTCCTCTCGCTGAGCTCAATGACGACCGAGCTCAGTTGCATTCCGGCATAGCCGAGCTTAAGACAGGTTAAACTAGTAAACCGAAGACCTTTCCAGCCGGGCTAAACGCGCGAACCATGGAAACCGGAGCGTCTGGCAATCATCTCGGCCGAGCAACTCAGGCAGCTCGGTTCAACATGGTCCTGGGCCTCCACCGAGCAAAACCTTCTCTGGCCAAGCCCAAGCTATCACGGCCCCAAACATGTTCGGCCTAACCCAGCTCGGCCCAAATATGCTTGGACCACATACAGCCCGGCCAGAACCGCGGCCCAGGCCGAGATTGTGAAATCTCCCTCACAATTGCCCCTTAATTCTGTCCGCATTTGCGTGACCGGAATTATATTACAAGGTCGGGCTAGACTTTCTGCTCGGTGGTTCACTTTGCTCGGTTTTGAAACTTCAAAGTGGGCGAGCAAGGTCCGCTCTACGACTTCCTTCTTGGCGAGCAACATCAGCTCGGCAAGGAACTCCAAGGAAGGCGAGCAAGGTCCGCTCCGCGACTTGCTTCTTGGCGAGCAACATCAGCTCGGCAAGGAACTCCAAAGAAGGCGAGCAAGGTCCGCTCCGCGACTTCTTTCTTGGCGAGCAACATCAGCTCGGCAAGGAACTCCAAGGAAGGCGAGCAAGGTCCGCTCCGCGACTTCCTTCTTGGCGAGCAACATCAGCTCGGCAAGGAACTCCAAGGAAGGCGAGCAAGGTCCGCTCCGCGACTTGCTTCTTGGCGAGCAACATAGGCTCGGCAAGGAACTCCAAAGAAGGCGAGCAAGGTCCGCTCCGTGACTTCCTTCTTGGCGAGCAACATCAGCTCGGCAAGGAACACCAAGGTCGGCGAGCAAGGTCCGCTCCGCGACTTTCTTCTTGGTGAGCAACATCGGCTCGGCAAGGAACACCATGGTCGGCGAGCAAGGTCCGCTCCGCGACTTGCTTCTTGGCGAGCAAGATCAGCTCGGTCAAGGAACTCCAAAGAAGGCGAGCAAGGTCCGCTCCGCGACTTCCTTCTTGGCGAGCAACATCAGCTCGGCAAGGAACTCCAAGGAAGGCGAGCAAGGTCTGCTCCGCGACTTGCTTCTTGGCGAGCAACATAGGCTCGGCAAGGAACTCCAAAGAAGGCGAGCAAGGTCCGCTCCGTGACTTGCTTCTTGGCGAGCAACATCAGCTCGACAAGGAACACCAAGGTCGGCAAGCAAGGTCCGCTCCGCGACTTCCTTCTTGGTGAGCAACATCGGCTCGGCAAGGAACACCAAGGTTGGCGAGCAAGATCCGCTTCGCGACTTGCTTCTTGGCAAGCAAGATCAGCTCGGTCAAGGAACACCAAGGTCGGGGAGCAAGGTCCGCTTCGCGACTTGCTTCTTGGCGAGCAAGATCAGCTCGATCAAGGAACACCAAGGTCGGGGAGCAAGGTCCGCTCCGCGACTTGCTTCTTGGCGAGCAACATCAGCTCGGCAAGGAACACCAAGGTCGGCAAGCAAGGTCCGCTCTGCGACTTGCTTCTTGGCGAGCAACATCGGCTCAGCAAGGAACTCGAAAGAAGGCGAGCAAGGTTCGCTCCACGACTTCCTTCTTGGCGAGCAACATCAGCTCGGCAAGGAACACCAAGGTCGGCGAGCAAGGTCCACTCCGCGACTTCCTTCTTGGCGAGCAACATCGGCTCGGCAAGGAACACCAAGGTCGGCGAGCAAGGTCCGCTCCGCGACTTGCTTCTTGGCGAGAAACATCGGCTCGGCAAGGAACTCCAAAGAAAGCGAGCAAGGTCCGCTCCGCGACTTCCTTCTTGGCGAGCAACATCAGCTCGGCAAGGAACACCAAGATTGGCGAGCAAGGTCTGCTCCACGACTTCCTTCTTGGCGAGCAAGATCAGCTCGGTCAAGGAATTCTGATCTTTCCATCAAAATGATTGTCAATTGCCCCTTAATTCCGTCCGCTAGCGTACCGGGATTACCTGTTCCGACCGGGATAAACTCTTCCTCGGCCTCAGTCAGCAATAAGTCAACTCTTCAGCCGGAGTAAAACATCTCAGCTGGAACCTCGCAGTTGAGCAAATCATCAACTCTTCAGCCGGAGTAAATCATCTCGGCTGGAGCCTTGCAGTTGAGCAAATCATCAACTCTTCAACTGGAGTAAACATCTCGGCTGGAACCGCGGAGTTGAACAAACCATCAACTCTTCAGCCGGAGTAAGTCATCTCGGCTGGAACCTCAGAGTTGAGCAAATCATCAACTCTTCAGCCGGAATAAGTCATCTCGGCTAGAACCGCGCAGTTGAGCAAATCATCAACTCTTCAGCCGGAGTAAATCATCTCGGCTGGAACCGCGCAGTTGAGCAAACCATCAACTCTTCAGCCGGAGTAAGTCATCTCGGCTGGAACCTCGGAGTTGAGCAAACCATCAACTCTTCAGCCGGAGTAAGTCATCTCGGCTGGAACCGCGGAGTTGAGCAAACCATCAACTCTTCAGCCGGAGTAAGTCATCTCGGCTGGAACCGAAGAGTAGGCCCCTCATCCACTATATTATTTCGGACACAACAAAGCTCTTCAGTAAAAGTAATTCACTTCTATTACATTGACAAAAAGAGTATTTGCATTCAGAAATGCAGGGGAAACAAGTCCTTCCTCAAAAAATTACATAAGGCCGCATTCCATGGCCGGGGTACGCCTTTGTCATCCAAATCTTTTAAGTGGTATGCCCCCTTGCCCGGTTATCTTGTAAGGCCCTTCCCAGTTTGCCCCTAGCTTGCCTTCGCCCGGCATCAGTGCGTTGCCCATGATCTTCCTTAAAACCCAGGCGCCCACTTGTCCATTGCCACCGGGGTTGTCTTCGCGGTGGACGCCGTTGCATCATCCTCTACTCGGATGTGCTCATTGATGCGCTGCATTAGATGCCACATGGATGTCTGCTGGCTCATTGTAAGCGAGTCCCTCAGCCTATGTCCGACCGGGAGACCGCGCTTATATTGGGTGATTGCCAGGTTGACCGGGCAATCTAGGATCTCATTGAAGGTTTCCCAGTACCTGGAGTTGTACGCCTTCAGCATGTCGCTCGGCTTCATCTTGACATTGAGAAGGTGGTCGACTTCCTTCGGCATCTTGGCGTTGGTTTTGAAGCGCGTCACAAAGGCTTCCGCCAACTGATGCCACCTTTCTATGCTCCCCTCCGGCAGCCTCTCGAACCATTTCAAGCCCAGCTCGCCCAAACTTGACGGGAAGATGAGGCACATAAGAGCGTCATTTTGCCTATGTCCGGCCATGACCTGTCGGAAGTGGCTTACATGCATATAGGGATCGGTCTTTCCGTCGTAGAGCGTGAACTTTGGCTGGTGGAACCCTGCCGGAAGCGGTGTTGTTTCTATCTCCAATGAGAAAGGGGTGGTGCTCAGCCTTGCCAAGTCTGTGTCTAGAATGAGAGGTGCAGCTAGGCGGGGTGGAGGCATTCCGACCTCTTCACTGGCGTGATCCCCATAGGATAACCGCTGGAACGCCGGCACCCTCTGAGCCTCCCGCCGGCCAGCCCGTTCCTTCAAGACCACCCGCAAATCTTCTGAACGAGCGGAATAAGAATACCTCGACGTCGTCGCTGGACGTGAGGGTCGATAGGTGCTGTCTTGCGCGCAGGACTTATCTACGCGCGCATCGGAATCTCCAACCTTGTAACTTCTAGTGATTGAGATGGACGGAGTTCGCCACTGGCTCCGACTGCATGAACGGCGGGGTTGGGTGCGCTCACTGTGGTCTCCCACTCCAGCTACACCCTTCCCTTTGACATGTCGCTTAAGATCCTCCATCACCGCCGCCATTCGCCGGATGACGGCATCTTGGTCCCTTAGCTTGTGTTCCAGACGTCTGGCGTGTGACTCTCTCCGCCGCCGATGACCGTCTAGACTCCGCGAATGACCATAGCTTCTTCCGCGCTTATCGCGCGCGTCTCCCGACTGTCCTCCTGGGAATGTCTCCAGGTCAGCCATTAGAGGGATGGTGGGATGTCCTTCTCTCCGTCTGCCTGACTCCGGGGTAACTCCGTCGATGGCGGACAACGGAATCTCGTCGTTGTTCGCCATGGACGGCGATCAGACGAGCGTGGAAGACAAGGTTTTGTCTGCAAACTTCCCACAGACGGCGCCAATTGTACGGGGAGCAAATATTCAGGCAAGCCCACACTCCTTTCTTCCAAGCTCCTGTCTGTCCAATCGACCTGCGAGCACAACGGCGGTGAGCTACCTGGCGGTGTGTGGCCAGAAAACCCCTCCGACGATCAAGTCAGAACACACACAGGGATAGAGAGAGAGAGAAGGGAGTTGAGTGTAAGTATTTCTCTTACCAAATGTTCCTCTGTCTCAGCATGGGGGGCGCAGACACACTTATATACTTTCTGCGCCCAAATCTGCTCCCATTAGTCTCTCGACACGTGGTGCTGCTATCCCATCTGTCAGTACAAATCCAGCAATCACCACCTAACCAAACTGTTAGGATATATCGGCGGAGCTCGGCAGCCCGGCAGAGTCACCTCGGCCTTCCACACTAGAGCTGACCTTCACGACCGTGTTCCTCTCGCTGAGCTCAATGACGACCGAGCTCAGTTACATTCCGGCATAGCCGAGCTTAAGACAGGTCAAGCTGGTAAACCGAAGACCTTTCCAGCCGGGCTAAACGCGCGAACCATGGAAACCGGAGCGTCTGGCAATCATCTCGGCCGAGCAACTCAGGCAGCTCGGTTCAACATGGTCCTGGGCCTCCACCAAGCAAAACCTTCTCCGGCCAAGCCCAAGCTATCACGGCCCCAAACATGTTCGGCCTAACCCAGCTCGGCCCAAATATGCTTGGACCACATACAGCCCGGCCAGAACCGCGGCCCAGGCCGAGATTGTGAAATCTCCCTCACAATCTTAAATAAAATTTAGTAAATAAGTAATAAGGAGAGAGAGAGATCAAACACAGCGATTTTTTGCGGTTCGGTCTCCGCATACGTCCATGCCTCAAGAGCACCCTTTGAGGATTTTCACAATCCACTAGACTTCTCCTTAAGGGTGGAGAATACCTTTTACAAGCATCTAGAGTTTACAACTCTACAAGGATGAAGACAAACCTGTTTCTTCCTTACAACAGTTACAACCCAACCCTTTGTATACAGTGAGTTACTATACTAAGGATTTTAGTATATGAAAACAACTCGTTAATGAGTAGATATTACCAAAGAAAAAAAAACAAAAAAAGCTCACACAATGTATCTCTCAAAATATGAGACAAATAAGCTTAGAATCGAATGATGTATAGAGATAGAGTACATGAGATGGTCCAATTAGCCGTTCTAAAGTTGCCATTTCAAAAATTAGCCCTTACGAATTTGAATTCAAAAACTAACCATTGTGAATTTGAATTCAAAAAGTAGCCGTTGTGAATTTGATTCTTTTCTTTCTTGCTTGATTTGCCTTGATCCTTTAAGCTCTTTGACATTTACATGGATTATTTTCTATACGCAACATACTTGAGAATAAGTCATTAGTACCATAAAATTATGTTTGTTATCATCAAAACTTATTCACATTAGCATACTACTCTTAGGGCTAACATTATGCAATCACCCTTAGATTAGTTTCATAAACAATTTCATAATATTTATTTTATGATGCTAGCATTACTCCATTGAAATATCCAATCAAAGAAGGAGTTTTCTTAAGTGTGCAAGTGCACACCATGTGCCACTTACACAAAAAGTGTAAGTGTAAGGTGTAAGTATAAGTATAAGGTGTAAGTGTAAGGTATAAGGTGTAAGTGGGTTGCATATGGTGTGCAACCTCAAAAAAGGTGTAAGTGTAAGGTTTAATTTTTCACAAAATGTGTAAGTGTAAGGTGTAAGTGTAAGGTATAAGGTGTAAGGTGTAAGTTGCACACCATAACCAAACCCATCAAAGAATATTCAATTAGTTTTTTTCATGTAAGTTTCATTCATAATTTATTGGATAAATTACAAATGCATTCCTAAGATTTACTTAAAATACAAATTACTTTCTGTAATTTGAAAAATTACAAATATTTCGTTGCCTGAATTTTTTATTTAACAGAATTAACTAAAAAAATGAAATTTATAACTGCTCTCATATATAATGGTAAAATTAGCTGAATTATTAATTAAAATAAATTTCTGACATCATTAAAAATTGTTACTTGATAATTTAGTAATAAAATGGGCTATTTGTTATGAAATTAAAAACTTTAAGAGGTGAGATGTAATTTCTAAAATTACAGAAAACAAATAATATTTTAAGCAAATCTCAAAAAGTGCAATTGTAATTTATCCTAATTTATTTATATTAATTATCTTGTGTATCATTCAACATCTTATCATATGGGGTCATATTAATGATAATTCTATGACTTGTTTTTCAAGTAGAAATAATATAAGAATTGTTAGAATCTCAATGCATTTTTTGATTTATATATATATATATATATATATATTTTTAACACATACGTTGAGACTTGGATGGCCATTAACATTTTCCTATAATAAAATTTCAATGAATTTAAATCAAGTTGTCACCATCTTTTACTTTAGGGTAAACTATCAATAGATTCTAATAATTAGACTTAATTTTTATAAAATCATATTGAAAATAAGTTCTAATAAAATCATCGCTAAAATAATTTTTGTGACAATTTTTTGTATATGTCGCTAAAAATTGATAACTAATGACTTTTTTGTCACAGTTTTAATAAATTATTACTAAAACTTACAATTAGTACGTTTTTCTATGACGAATTTTTCAAAGTGTCGCTGAAAGTTGACAATTAGTGACTTTTGTTTAACAATTTTTTTAAACTGTCACTAAAACTTATAATTAGTGATATTTTTTGTCACAAAATTTTCAAACTGTCGCTAAAAATTAACAATTAGTGATGTTGTTTAATAGTATTTGATGAAAAACGGTATTAATTATCATAAGATCTATTGAACAATAAATCTACCTATTAGGATCTACACGTAAGTCCCCTTTACTTTATTACAACAGAGTGGAAAGAAATTTTTAAACATTGAAACCCAACTTGTATTATTAGTATTTTTCAATTTCAGTTTTTAATACCTTTAAAATCTTTTTCCCCTTTCATTTTGCTTGTCAACGAAAGAAGAGTAAATTATATCGTTAGTCTCTCCATTTTAAGCAAAGTTCAATTTTAGTCTTTATAGTTTTGTATTGAATAATTTGAACCCTATAGTTTTAGTTTTGTTGTAATATGATTCCTCCATCTTTATTTTTATAATTTTGAACCCAAAAAAACTAGATGAAAAAACTATAAGGATCAAAATGAAATTAAAATAAACTATAGGGATCATCAACGTAATTTATTCATTACACCATTAGTCTCCAAAGTCTCTTTTGAACTCCAATTTGGCCTTTCTAGTTTTATATGTGATATTTTTTCATTCAAAATGTTAATAACACGTGATGAAAGAACAACATTACAAGCAAATTAAAAATGTGAAATTCAAATTATTTAATTAAAATTACGAAGAAAAAATGACACTTCATAAAAAATATGAGGACTAATGGTGTGATTTACCTTACAAATAACTCACAGAAAGTTCACATATAGTAGACACAAGGTGCAAGCCCACAACCATCCTAGCGTATATTTCGTACATTTTCATTTTTATTTATCATGTGTTCATGCACTTTCTCAAAGTTTATTCATTTGCTTTATATGAAACTTGATTTGATTAGAAAAATAATTTATAAACTTAAATTTTATACTTAAAATTTTATTAGAATAATCAAAATTGAGCGAGCTCAATTGTCCACTCTTGTACACTCTTAATTGAAAAATTAGAGTGTCAACCTTTACTTAAAAAAATAAAAATAAAAAAATCAACTAGGCCTACCCTAGTTGGCCACCATGCCTTCCTTAGGGCTTAGTCCAAGGAGGTCATGGGTTCAATTCCTTTTAAGGGAGTTGAATTAAGAGTGTGCAAGCACTTAGGTGCTTTGCCAAGGATGGGGGAGATTTTCTCCCATAGGTGCTAATCTAATAACAAACAACTAACATTTGCTGATCAAAAAAAAAAAAACTTTACTAAAAATAAATATTTATCTATTCTATATCTTATTAGACGTTCTTATGTGGTTGATTATCTAATTTAATATAATATTTATATTTATTCTTTGCAACATCATTGTTTATAAATTTTTTATGGGTGCAAGTCCAACTTGTGTATGGGTGAAAGTCTAACCTGTGCAAGGGTGCAAGTTCGATCTGTAAAAGTCTAACAGATCGGACTTGCACCCAGCACAGATCAGACTTACACCCAGCACAGATTAAACTTGCACCATGTACATGTTGTAGTATTTTTTTAATATTTTTGTCAAACTAATTTATATTTATTTGAAAAAATCATCATAAAAACTATTTATAAATTTGAAAATTTATTTTCCTCCCACAAAAGATATAATCATATAATTGATATGTTTTTTTACAAACTTGTCTTTTATTTTTTTAGAAAAATAGAAGACAAAATTTAACCAAATATGATGAATTGAATTTCTCATATCCTAATTTTTTTAAACTATCACTACTAAAAAAATCACTTTTTGCGACCGCTATAAACCGTCGCAAATAATAAAAAAACAGTCGCAAAAGACCTTTTGCGACGGCCCATGCGACAGCAAATGGGGGTCGCGAATGTGGGGGTGGCAAATACTTTTTGCGACCGCAAAATAACAGTCGCAAACTATTTGCGACCGTCTAACCTACTTATAGCGACTGATATTTTGCCGTCGCAAAAGAGTTTAAAAAAGACCTACAATGTATTAGCGACCATCTTCTTACCGTCGCAAAAAAAAAAAAAAAACACCTACAATCATATATATATATTCAAATATTATATACAATAAACGTAAAGACATATTTGCAAAAAAAAAAAATATATGACTGTTAGCCCTGGCTGGATTTTCCTGAGAAAGAAGAACACACCACTAAACTACTATTTCTGGAAACAAACATGAAATAAAAAATATAGGGAAGGGCAGTAACGCACAATCATCAGCAGAACAGCTTCAATAGCATCCTTGATATAAACAAAGGTTCTCTGTGATTGGCCACCATCCACAAGTTTGAGTGGCTCACGTCTAAGAAGATTCTGCAGCAGAAGATAGAAAGATTACAATGTTAAGGATACTGAAGAATACAAATGTATGTCTCAAATTGTTAGAAGGAATTGAACTAACATTACTAAAGCATGCCAGAACCCTTGGAACACCCTCACTGGGACCATCGATGCCGGGAATGAAATCCATCCTAGGACCAATCCAGTTGAAAGGTCTCACGATAGTGAATTCAAGACCATTCTCCGCACCCTCAGCTGTGACCATATAAAAAAGAGGTGAATAAAAATACACTTGAAGTAACCTTTTAACCAGCAAGAGAGCAGCACACAAGAATACTCACCATAGACCAGCCTCTCAATCAATTGCTTTGCACAAGCATAGGACCACCTCTGCTTCTCAATAGAACCAAAAATGCAGGGAGACAAATATATACTTATCCAAACTGCAAAGACAAATATATACTTATCCAAAAACTGCAAAGACAAATATATACTTATCCAAATCAGTAAAACATAAACTTTAATCACAAAAATTTCCTTTCACAAGTGCAACACAAGTTTCAAACACTATCATGATCCAAACAAAATCTGCAATTTAATCTAAAAGATGTTGTGTCCAAAAAAATCTAAAAGATGCCGAGTACACCATATTTTCATAAACACAAATAACCAGTATTTTAAAAAACTCCCACAAAGCAGACTAAGGAGCATAGTTTATCTTAAAATCTTAGAGCAGCCATGAACTTTGAAAGTTTTCATCAAACTTGGACTTGAAAACTAACATTAGTGCCCCATGGCTTATCTCATAAGCACGCTTCTAAGTGAGAACGTCTATCCTAACAATGCCTGCTCACAAAACTAATTTAATCACAATCAATCAATCCAATCATGCTAAATCTAATTTAAAATCCTACAACTCAGTTATAGATAGTGAGAAAACACGCATCGATTAGTTTGAAATGAAGGCATTGAGGTCGTTGTCTAACCTTAAATCAATGAAATACTAAAGAATGTAGGGTTTGAATACTAAAGAGCTAATCTCATGAATGCACTCCCTTGAGGTTAATGACCAAACTTTCACGGATTCCTCACTGACAGATGCCAAATGGTCTCTGTTAAGATCCCAGCACAGGTAGTTTACCACTCCAGAGTGTCCCTGATTCCAGAAGGAACCGATGCCACATGAATGATTACATAATCTCAATACGCCACATGAATGATTACATAATCTCAATACAGAACATAATCATCAATGGAATAATAGAAGACAAATACAAACCTGGAATGCGTGAGTTTGTCTATCAGTTTCGACATCAAAGATGGACACCACCTTATCTGATGATGCTACCAGTACATGTCCACTTATTGGTTGAAATCTCACCTGAGCACTGCCTCCTTGCTACACCAAGTAACAGATAATCAAAACTCAAGGATAATACAGTGCAACTTCAGTAGAAATTTGGAGACGTGTGAAACAAAAGAGAATGTTACAAAATCCAACCTTAGAAACACGAGCGCAAGTGAATGGATTGATATTCCAATAGCAAATTTCATTGTTACTATCACAAAAACAGAAAAGATCGTTCTTCTTGGGATGGAAATCCAGGGATATAACATGATTAGGGTGCCCGGTGTATGCATTTAAACAATAACTTGGCTGCAAAAATAAGCCCAATAAGTGTTTGTTGTGGTAATGATAAATAAATACAAACTTCATACATTGCAAATTTTAGGTTACCAGAATGTGAACAGCAGAAGCGCGGCTTGTAAATGCAAGAATTACAAAGATTATCGTAAAAGAGAGGGTATAGACAATTACATTAGCCGCATCCCACAATCGCACAGACTTGTCAAATGACACTGTTGCTAGCTGAGACAAATTTGGCCTAAAACGTACATGTGTAATCAAATATTGGTGTTCTTCCGGTGTGGTTTCTGTTTTCAGTGTATCCATACTCCAGAGGACAACCTGATGCATGTAACAGGAATAATTAACCATAACGCCTTTTGGATCAGCGCTTCTCATCTATGCTAACATTACTTTTACTCTAAGGTATGCTTATTGAAACATTAGTTCAATCAGTGGCTGGAACTAGCAGACACACGCACCACAAATACATACACATAACTAACGAACAAGTCTACTTCACACAAAAAGCACGAGAAATAAACATTTCAGTATTAACATGCTACAAACAGGGAGTGACCCTTGTGATAAGCATATATTTTACTTGCACGAAATATCTCTAGCATTGTACCAAAAAAATGTAGTACTTGGAATGTTATAATCACTAGGAGGAGCCGTAAGACAAGTTTAAAGCAATGTTGGCAATCCTAAGAGGAGTAAACAGTATTGAAGTTAATATGAGTGGCAGAGCATGACTTCTGAGGATGCAGTGGATGTGGCACAACTAAAGTAGCTGCAACATTTTTACAGCAAACCATTTAACTCCTATTGTTAAAAAGGGAAGAAAAAGATGCAGATCCAAACCATACACATTGAACACATTCAAAATCACTACTGAAAGCAAAGGCCAAAATATTAACTGTTGGTCGGTCTTAAATAAGAATCTTTAAAAAAAAAAACCAAGACGATGTAGTTCAAAGCCCAACTTACTGTTTGGATGGAACATTCGTGAAATAAACCTCACTATTGGTGGCTTATTTGGATAATCCTCTGTAAACTGCAGTGTCAACTTAAATGTACCTGAAAACTTAAAGTAACATATAATGTGGCAGGTGCTATCACATATTGGGGGGAAAAAAAACTGCACTTATTTTAAAACATTTTTTTCCAAAGATGAAATGTAGAGAGCATACAAAAGAATAGATCAGCAAACCTCCTAGATGATCTGATGTCAAAGAGCTGCGGGGAATTCAGAATAACTTAAGACAGCGGAATCAAATTCAGACGAAAGGTATCAGATTAGCAAGCAAACGCTAGTGCTGAATTTTGTTACAATAGTAAAAGGCACTGCCTTTTGGAACAGGCCATGTCGTTTTGGTGCAGGATACAAACCAGTAGACATTGTTTGTGGGAAAAATAGTTTTATGTATTATGTTCAGCCAAAACAATTTGATGGAAGACCACAAGTGGAACTAATTTGATTTTGCACCAACGTCCACTCAATAAAATATAACTTAAACTGCATAGAACCATGTAATAATCATTCACAATGCATTCAAAACTTGTGTGTGTGATAGGTTAAACTATAACTAGACGAGTGTAATTTGGTGTCATTGAGCAAAGTGCATAGATATTTCTCTAGAACATGTACTAAACAAATTAACTTATATCATATCGACAAAAATAGCATCATCGCTGAAAATATAAGTGCAAGAATTTGCTCACCTCCGTCCCAAGGAGTGTCGTCGGGACTGCAATGCAAGACAAAAAAAGAAATGAGAGGTCTTTCTGATTCAAAAATTATATAAAAATAAATGAAAATATCTATGGGAATTTAATTTCATCCATAGGCATACCCAAATATAACACCATGCCAAAGCATTATATTGTTGTCATAGGGAGCGCCGCTAATACCAGCAGGAGGGTCATGATGCAACCTCTTCAAATCCCTCATTAACCTTTCCTTGGCCGGAGTCAACGTCCTCACCACCTAATACCCAATCAAAACAAATCAAATCAAAGTCAATAATTCTTCTAGCTCCTATAATAAGCTAGTGGAGATATCTGGACATGGATTAACACTATGTTTGGATATTTAGGAGATTAAAAATAAAATAAAATAAAATAAAATCTTGTTTGGTTAAGTTGGAATATTGTTTGACTAGACTACTTATTACCAAAATAACTTTTAATACAATCCAGCCCACACAAAAATTTAGAATGGACAGAGAGACTGACATCTTTGAGAAGTTAGAGAGCACCATACAACCTTGTTAAACAAGCTCATTTTATAGACCACTTGCAACATGTGCTGCTGCAAACAGAGCTTACGTTGGTTGCCAAGTGATAAGTTAAATTGATTAAATATATGTTAAGTTGCTGTCACTTCATCACTATAAAATGCATGCCAATTAATAGGGGGGGAAGAAGAAAAAGAACAAAAAAATAAACAGGATATTTAAGACATCCATTGAACCCATAAGCACATATAATTGCAAAACTTATTATCTATACAGTCTTAAGTTTGTCACTATGAAGGTTAAAGAGACTTGATTGGAAGAATATAGAGAATGTTTAAAGCACATGAAAATCTATAAGACAAGACAAAGACGTTAGTGTAGTTATATAAACAAAGATAAGTTAGGTTTTGAACAGAGATAAAGAAGTTAGATTGAAATTTAAATACCAAATAAAAATCAACTTGATGTTAAAATTTGTATATCAACTCAATTCGGATAAACAATCAAAAAATAGGGAACATAAATTCAAATAAACCATCAAAACTACAACATTTCATACAAATAGACAACACATCAAAGAACAAATATCACTTGAACCTCCCAACCCAAAAGATCAAGCATTCCAATTCAAAGCATCATAGAGAGAGAGAGAGAGAGAGAGAGAGAGAGAGAGAGATCACTGAACATAGCAAAATCTCTGAACTTCAACCCCCCAAAAAATGCCAAAAACTTCAACCCCTAAAAAATGCCAAAATTACTTAAAAAAAAAAAAAAAAGCACGAAAGAATAAATAAATTTATAAGCCAAAAAAATGTCTATATAGATAAACACTTTCAAAACCAAGCCAATTCAAACAATTGCCCTTCCATATAGCCCTAGCTTTTACAAGCTTTCTTTAATCATCACTATTCCTAATTCATGAAACTACCTACCATACCTGTGTGTACAGGCAATTGAATCGACAATTCTGGATCAACACAACATATATGGCTATAATAACTGAAATCACAGTAGAAACAGTAAGAGTTGAGAGAGATCGTTCCAAGAGGTTCAAACACCTCTATTGTTTTTAAGAACGACTGAAATTCAACAGAATATTGAAATTCAACAGAAAAATGAAGAGGAGATAACTAAAACCTCCCTAAAACCTCAACATCACAAAATATTGAAATCATTAAATACAGCTAATAGATAAAATGAAGAGAGGGAGAGAGAGTTGGATTCATTCATAGAAATTAGGCTTACCGATTATAAATCGATCAAAATCCTCAAATCTTCATCAATAATCGATCGAAATCTTCAAATCTTCATCAACTATTGATCAAAATCTTCAAATGAACAATCAAATTTAGATGAAGAGTCCAAAGAAAGAGTAGAGAGAGAGAGAGAGAGAGAGAGAGAGAGAGTTCATACCTTTGGAGATCGGTCTTCAGAGGAAGAGAGCAAAATGGATTTGGGAAATAAGAGTAAACGGGAATAGGGCAAGTTTTATAAGATTTGTTTTGTTTTGTTTTTTTTTTTTTTAAAGTTAGGTAAGAATACGATTGAGCATTAAAATAAAATGACATTTTAATGTAAAAAGTGGTTTTTTTGCGACGACTAAACAATCCGTCGCAAAAAAATAGACGCAAAAAGTCATATTTCTAGTAGTGTACTTTTAATGCTAAAATATATGTGACTATTTGTTTTGGTTATTTTTGAACTTTTTTTTTTATTAATTTGTATTATTTTTATTGTATGATTTGAGTTAATAAAAATACAAAATAATATTTGTACGATTTAATTATTATTATTTGTATAGTTTAATTATTATTTGAATGATTTATTATTATTTTTTTGTACGGTTTGAGTAAACATTTGTGTGGTTTGAATATATATATATATATATATGTATATATTTTTACAGTTTAAGCTGATATTTTTTTTACTATTAATCTTTATGTTTTCTTTTAGTAAATAAAAAAATATTTTTATTCAAAAAGTAATTTTAAATAATTATTATTTACATTAATGTCAAATCCTATGTAAGTTTTTTTATATTTTGTAAATTATTAATTTAAATTTTTATTAAATATGTTAAATATTAGTCTCATTTTTAAAATTTTACCAATATTTTTTAATAATATTAATTTTATAAAAATTGATTTTATATAGTATTAAAAATTATATGTATTTTATTAAAATAAGATGAAATAAAATTTGTTATGTTTTTTAATTAAAAAATAAATAAAATGAATGATATGATGTGTGTGCTGTGGAGAGAGAGAGAGGAGGAAAGTGCATGTGTGTGATGTGTATATGTGTGTCAGTGTGTGGTGATATTTTATATTTTTGTAATATTTTTTTCATTTGTAATTACTGTTGAAATTTTGAAAAGACGTACATTCCCCAACATAAAAAATAATAATGCTGCATAATTCGAATTTGAGCTTACTTCGAATGACTCAAATTTCGCTTGGCGGTCGTTTGGCCAGTCATTCGGCTGGTCGTCTAGCAAAAAAGCTAACAGCCGTGGTCGATAAGGTGACAATAGCAGTAGACAAGTGTTTCACCCTGATCGTTTGAGTAGTCATTTGGTCAGTCGACCGATAAACACAAATTCAGCTATTCGAAACAGCTCAATTTGAGCTACCAAAGATTTCTCAATACAAGAAAAAGGATGTATGGTACTTGCACGTTAAATGATATTAGTCAACTTCAGAAAGAGAGAGAGAGATATATGCAACTAGGGCTGCAAATGAACCAAGCCGAGCTAAGCTTTGCTGAGCTCAAGCTTGGCTCGTTTACTTATCGAGCTTGTTTATTGAGCTCGAACTCGGCTTGATAAGGAACTGGGATCGAGTTCGATTCGACTCGTTAATATTAATGAAACTCAAGTTCGACTCGACTCGGCTCGATAAATTTTTTGTAACATTATTTAAATAAAAAATATTATTTATATTATTTAATATATAATTTAATATATTATTCAAATTATTTAATATATAAATAATATATTATTATATATTTAAATCATGATAAATGAGCCGAGCTTATGCGAGCTTGAACTCAGCTCGTTTACTAAAGGAACCAAATCGAGCTGAATTGAACCCTTAATGAGCCGAGCCAAATTTATTTATGTATAATTCGATTTATTTACAGTCCTATGTACAACTGGGAGACTAATTCAGGTGTCATGACATGGCATGTTGATAGGAAAGCTTTTGGATAGAGACAAAAAGAAAATTCAAACCAATTGGTATTATTCAGTTATCTTATATGTAAATTATTATCCAATTTCATTATGTTTGGAGGGTGTTTGGAACGGATATATATATTATATATTTTTTTTTGGGTTAAAATAACATTAAAAGATAAAATATATTAAAATAGTAAAAAATTAAAATAGCTTACTAAGAGGCTGTTTGGAGTGATTTAAACAAGTATATTTTGACTTTTTACGAAAATATGTGTAAAAAAGTAGAGAGATAATGTGACCCCAAAAAGATTAAAAAGATTAAAAAAAAAGTCAAAAAAAGATAAAAAGTGCATTTTTGTAGATTATCCCAAATAATGCTTAAAATAGTCTAAAATTAAAATAGTCTAGTAAAATAATCAACTTCTAACCACTCACGTTATGTTATTTGGTTCATTAAATTTGTGTAAGGATTTAAAAATAAATAAAATATATCTATATATTATATAATTTTTTTAACTTAAAAAATTGATTAAACAAGAGCAATCTTGTCATATGATATATGATGGCATCACATAGAAATTTGTTCCCAATCTATTTTAGTAATTTTCAACGAATAACAACTTCATTGGTAATTTATTAGGGAGCTGTTTGGGTGTGCAACCCACTAAAGGTTGCACATCATATGCAACCCAATTATATGCCCTTGGATTACAAACAATTAATCAGGGCAATTGAATTGTTTAATGGTAGAAAATGGGAAGCTTGAGCAACTGGTTAACTCTCTCTCCTCCTATTTTCTTCTCACTCCCTCACACCCACAATGATTATGCTTCTCTTTCTCTCTTTTTCATCTCTCACTCCTTATAATCTTCCTCCTCTGCTCTCACTATCTCTGTGTAACCCTTAATTTCCAGTAATAACTAGTAGCCTTTGTTGAGTTCTAGCTACAACGGGACTACAAGCCTCTATTGGCTTCCATCGTTGAAGTGAAGGTGTTCTCTCCAACCAGATAGATATTAGGTGTATAGACCTCTCTCTCTCTCTCTCTCTCTCTCTCTATTTGCCCTCTTCACTTCAATGATTTCCCTCTACCAAAGCCTCATCCTAACTCCAACCCCTCTACCACTTCCAAAACTCAAAATCCCTCCATTTGCAACAATAACCCCCCCCCCCTCTCTCTCAAATCGATTTCTAAGAAGCCTTAAAAATCTCTTTCTCTCTTAATCGACTTTTGGCATGTACCGACTTTATCTTTTTTTCATGATGAATCAATTTCTCCATCTCTTTCACACTTCTAAAATCAATTCTATTTATGCTCCTTGTTGTCAAAGTTTCATTTTCCAAGTTAATTGTAGATTATGTGGTGTGCTTTAATAATTCAAAACACATACATGCACACTTGCATTGCATAGCTGGTTTGTTAACCCAACTCTATTTGTACAAGCACAAATGGAAGAAAAGGGGAATTGATATTGATGAACACAAGAAGAAGAAAGGGGAAAAAATGATGAAATGAATGAAGAAAAATAAATGTAGAAAGGGGTAGGTAATTGTTTGTGTTTGGAAGGACAATGTCAATTCTTCCTTAATGGGTTTAATTGGCTATATTCTTCTCTATTTGGTGATAATGGGTTTAATGTATTTTTTGAAAAATATATGATTTTAATGTTTAAAGATTTTGCATGTTATGGTGATTTGGTTAGAATTTAGTTCAGTTCATGACCATTGTTGAATTTAACAAATGGAATGTGTGGATAGTGAATGATATATTCTAGGGGTGCAACTTGGGTGGGTTTGGGCAGGTTGAGAGGTTGTCCAAGCCTAGCTCAAGTTGTGCTGAAAGCTACCCAGGCCCGCCCACGCCCGAATTGTAACCCAAGGTTGTCTGTCCAAGCCCGACCCGAGTTAAACCCAAATTGCCCGAGTTGCCTGAATTGCTCGGATTGTAAATGAATTTCATTTTTTTTTTTCATGCTACATTATTAAATTATTAAATTTCACTCTTCTTACATTGTTTTTATTTATAGAAAATCATTAATACCATCAAAACAAATAATTTATATAATGTAAGAGAGATGTCGCTATAGTAGTCTTTACAATTTATGAGTGAAAATGAAAAAAAAAAAAAAAAAGAGTAAGATTTTATGTTATTTGTATATATAATATATATTCAATATGATTTAATAATCTAAATTACTTTAATATCATGTAATGACTAATAATTTATATGTATATTTAATATTTTTATATATCTATATATATAATTCGGGTTTCGAGTTGCTGGGGTTGTTTAACGTCTTGGCCCAAGCTCGCCCAAATTTAATTCGGGCTTCTGAATTTTTGCCTATGCCCGTACTGAATTTGAAAATATCTTGCCCAAGCCCTAAAAAAATTCGGGCTGGGTTCGGGTTGCTTCGGTTGAGCCTGCCCAAATTGCACTCCTAATATATTCTATGTAAAGAAAAAGTGAGATTATTGTGTTGTTCAACATTACTTGAATTGAGATCTTTTAATTTGTTGCCGGTGTATCCTAATTCCACGGTCTACCAATTTATTGTCATTGTTGAATTAGTAAGGCTTTGGCTTCTATAATTTTTGGATTTTAGCTAGATTTTTCTATAGCGATTCTAGTTTTAGACCCGATCCATTTGATATTCTGGACTTCAAATTTTCGTGGCTCTGTATTGTTGTTCATGTCTTATTTCCCTTATACTTCATTGAGTTTGGCTATTAGTTTGTAGTGGTTGCATTTTGGAATAAGTTGGTTGCTTGGTTTTTGAACTTTTGTTGTCCAGAATTTTACTCATGCGCTCAAGCGTCACTTCCTGCGCTCGAGTGGGCTTTGTGAACTCTCAGCACTTTTGCAAGTCCACAAAACTATTGGGAGAGTGTATTCTACGCTCGAGCGGTGCTTTCTACGCTCGAGCGTTGGTCTGTTGTCTACAAAACTACTGGGAGTGTGCATTCTGCGCTCAAGCGGAACAACTTATTGTGTCTGATGCTCGAGCGTCACTTCTGCGCTCAAGCGGACTGTGCGTATATCAGTTCGTGAAAGTGACCTTTTATATCACTTTTTCACTTTTATTCTCTCTCTAAACTTTCTAAAAACCCTAGATCTAGAGTTTCTCTCTCTAAACTCTCTCTCTCTCTCTCTCTCTCTCTCTCTCTCTACATTTTCACCTAGATTAAGTGGTTTCTCTACCTGTGTACCTTTGTTAAAAAGGTGAAGCATCTCAAGGGCTACATTTCCATCCGAGTAGAGTTGAGTTTTGGCATTCTTGACGTCTCTCCATTTGTTCCTTTGGTCTTCTGGCTTTGAGGTAGCGATTTTCTATACTCTTATATGACTTTTAACTTAGTTATTTGTTTCATATAAACATTATTGTGATTTTTGGAGGATTTGAACAAACCTAGGGTTTTGGTTTAAAATCAAAAGAGGGGTTTACAAATGGATGTATCGAAAATGGTTATGGGAGTGAATATGAGGTTGTGGTGTAATAAAATTGTTGATTTTGATACTTGGGTTGTATTTCGGAAGAAAATGGAGTTTGCCCTAAAATGTCTCAAATATGTATTTTGTATAAATAAATGGAATTAGTATTAAAAATGTGAAATTGGATGGATGTTTATATAAATGGTGGAGTTAGATGTTTATTATCACTCACTAATGTAAATGTGGATAGTTTATCTATCTTCGAGATTATATATTTGTCTAGAAATATTTGTTTTGGGTTTCGGTGGATGATAGCAATGATTGTTGTAGAAATTGCGTAAGGATTAGGTAAATTGAAACTAATTTCTCATCCGTTGTCATTGAATATGATTATGTCTTTAAATACATTGTATATGTGTGATGTTTGGGAGGAGAAAGGGGATGTACTCCACATTTGGCAGAAGATATGGGATGTACTCCATTAAATTAAGTTGGCCTGTGTGTCCAGAGTGAAAGTCCCGAAAACCGCGCATATGTATGCATATGGGTGTCAATTCCCGCGGACGAAAGATCCGTAAAATGGCAACTAGAAGTGATTATATGACGGTGGTACTGGTTAGAGACCTATTGAGTTGTATTCTCAGTTTGGTTGTCTGAATGAAATGGAACTGATGTCATGAATTGAAATAATGCAATTGGTACTACATGGTTTGCAAAAGAATTATGAAACGGTTCGTCAGCGGCATTATAATTGCATATTACCCTTATATCTTCGTTAAGTTTCATATGTTGTAGTGGATTATTTCTACTGGGTTTTGGCTCACCCTATATGGGAAAACCATTTTTAGGTGTTGGTGATATACCTCTGCCAAGGGCTTAGCTTGGGAGGACTGTGGAGCTGAAGGCTCATATTGCTTATTTTGCTTGTATTTTTTATTTCATATTTGTATAAGCCTAGAGCTTTATTTGTATTGAGCTTATGACTCACCTTTGTTGTACCCAAGCAGTGGCTTGGAATGATGTAAGCCATCTAGGCATATGACTATCTACGTAACTTCCATTTTGTAATGAATGTATATTAAACTCTGATTAATGAAAGTATGTCGTTTCACTTATACCACCGTTGATAAGATGGGTTTATTGTATTTATCTTGGGGCGTTACAACTTGGTATCAGAACATATCGGGTTTGAATTCTTGGGTACGTGGGAAGTGGTTATTACCACAATGTGTTTGTCTCGCTTAGCAAAGACGTTAGTATGTATAGTATACTTACGTTACAACATGCTTATATGACTATATGGGTATGGGATTTCATTCCTAAGATGTTGATTGGGTCTACAAGTTTCTAGAAGTCATATTAGAAGAGCACTTGATCACTGCTATTTCTAATTGGAACTCTGGCAATGTCGTGGGATGGTCATTATCCAGGAAGGAAATTCGTATGTGTTTATGTGACTAGGTGCTTACGTGGAGTGGATTAAATGTTGTCCATTGTATCAGGACTTGAGTAAATTGGCTTCGGCATATTTTGTGATTGTGCTAATCTTTGGGTTACCCTTATTTGGATGCCTAGATGAGGAAGTGACAATTTCCCTCGTTCCACACGGGAAGAATTGCGAAAAAAATTTGTGGAGTTACGCCAAGGTACTAAACCTTTGGTACAGTTTGAAACATGGTTTACTAACCTGTCAAGATTTGCTCCGGAGTTGGTAGAGACTGAGGAACTTTGTTGTTCGGAGTTTGAGAGTAAGTTGTGTGACAGCATCCGAGAAAGATTGTCGGGTCTTGGGATAGAAGTTATAGTGTGTTGTTGAAGCGGCGGCTCATGTAGAGGCAGCGGTATTAGTCATGGGACGGAGTATGGAGGATGTCATTTCGGCGACCCCTGTAACTCGGGGTATTGGTAGACCTTTTAAGAGGTAAAGGGGTTCCAATCCACAATAGTCCCAGAGGGCACAGTCTAGATCTACCTTTCCAATGCTGAGTTCGGGTTCAGTGAGAGGTGGTCAAGGAGATTTTACCTGTTTTAAATGTGGTTAGTTGGGCCACAATTCTCCGGCTTGCCCACAGAGGAAGAGGGCTAGGTCGGTGGCTCAACCAATAGTTGCACCACCGGGATCATTTAGCCGGCCGGGACTTGGAGTGATCGAGTGCTCGATGGGGGAGCAGTCATTGGGATCCTCACTAGTTCAAACTTCGAACCAGTCACGTATTCGAGGACCACTTATTTGCTAGGTATGTAATCAGCCGGGTCATGCTAAACATTTCTATACCCAACCGGAGACTTCTTTGGGAGTTTCGCAACCTCGTCGGGTTCAACCTTATTCGTCTAGGCAAGGGCAATACCGTTATGGGAACCAAGTAGGCCAGATTTTAAGGGCCTCAGGAGATCCAAATTCTTAGACCCCTAGTGGGGAATTACGCATTTGTTCTAGGTGTGGCCAGCTAGGACACATCAGCAATTCTTGTCCATGGCTTGTGAGCTCTTAAGGTATCTCGGGTTTGAGAATAACCAACTTTAGCAGTCCAGTGAGGGATGATAACGGTGGTAGTACTAATTGGGTGGTTTCGTTTTGGCTATTCTATTTTGTAACCGGTGGGTTATCATTTTGTAATCATTAGGTTCTGTTGTGTAACCAATGTGTTTTGGGGATATTGAGACATCATAATTGCTTGCTTATATATATGTATCTTTGCTTGTTTATTTCCATAGATTGGACGAATTTGAGCATGTGATGACTCTAAAGTTTGTTGCAGAATCAGAAAATTTTCGCATTGATGCATGTATACGACTGTGATTTGTTTTGGAAGGTGATGGTTGGTGAACCATATTTTGAAATTAAAAAGAGTTGTTGAGGGACGCGTGTTTTGGTTAGGGTTACCATGGGGCGAGAACATTTATACTTACCGGGTGTGTGTAATTTCGTAAGCGTTCCTTATTTGGTCTTATGTTTATGGTAGAGTTTTCGGTCTATTGTCGTGAGAATTCCTTGAAAGGATGTGAAGTGTGCAATTGCCACTAGGTTTTGTACATACAACGCGTTGTTTTCAAGGGTGAATAACGCATAGTTTCATTGGGTACAGACTTGTACCTTAATGGTAGGTAATGTTAACGGATTTTCATATTATCTGGTTGGTTGTTTCTTATGAAAGGATGTTAGTCCCTTATTGCAGTATTGGTTGTTAGCATTGGAGGGTGGTGTGTTGTGAGCAACTGGTAATATTTTGAGCAGTAGTATAGTGGATGTTTCCTAAGTTCTAGGATCCCTTTATTATATTTGGATGCAAGAGGTGTGTACCTCAATTCTGGTTAAGTCAAGAGATGTTGTTGGAAGGGTTGGTCAGGTATATAACCCATAGTCAGTGTGTGACCTATGTGTAGGGTAACAGTAGTTTTGTGTTTATGGATCGAAGTTTGGAATGACGGTAAGGATGTTGCGAACTTCTTTTGTTCTTCTATAGAGTTAGGATGGTAAGACTTTGAAAGCCTTGTAGGTGTCGTGTGTATGTACTCAGGGCTTGGTTCAGGGCAATTGTTCAATAAGTATCAACAGCTGGTGGATTGATTAGGAGACTTAGTATTTTGGTAGTACTCGTTTATTGAGTGACGAGTAGAATGTGTATTAAAGAGTTGACCTTATTGGTTACTGAGGGATAGAGGTGTTGTGTTTACTTATTGTTCGGTTTGGGCGGTTACGTGGTAACGATGGCGTTGTAGCGTATTAGGCCTTTGCGAGTTGACTCGGTTCGAGAGAATAAGTATGTGAATTTCGTTATTGTGAATTTAGTCGAGGTTGCAAGTACATTCTTAGAATTAAGGATTCAGTGTGGAGATAACCCATTTGGGGTTAACGGTAAGATATTGTGCAATAAGTGATGAGGTTTTGCTAGGATGGTGCATGGCAGTGTATGGTTCGTATATTGTTGTTAGATGATGTGTAGAAGGGGATCAGTCACAGGGCAATCCAGGAGGGCTCCTAGCTAAGGCAAGAGTGTAGTTAATGATTGGATTGAGTAGTTTAATATTCGATAGTAATGAGTACCTGTGGTATGAGTGTTTGTTGTCTAGTTTGGATAATGGAACTCCGAGTGAAGTAGTAAGATTGCGTGGAGTGAGTGGTGCGCTTTATCAGAGTTGTTTTGACTTATTCAGTCCTTGTGTGCATGGTGTAAGGTACAGTGTGTGCGTTGACTTGAGAGGGTATATTGTGTTTGACTTGAGAAGTCCAGTTAGGACTCAAATGTGAAGCGAGGATGTGCATGCCACATAGGCATACGTGTGAGGGGTGAATGGAGAATCAGAGTACCGTGGGTTAACTTTGAAGAATCCGAGAGTGATTCAATGGACCTGAGAGGTTGTGTATGGAACTCCATTTTAGCGTTGGTGAGGTTGGGCAAGATGTTGGTGTTGATACTAAGTTGGGTAAAGTTAAGTGGTATGTCGGTGTTTGAAGGCTGGTACTGGTGAATAGTGTTGGATAGTTGATTGGTTAGTATTTGGGTTGGTTGACATATATTCACCTCGAGAATAGGTCAAAATTAAGGGTTGTGTAATTGAATGGTGTCTTAGTGTGAGATGTAAGTCCCGCATGGACAGTTGGAAGGTTGTTTTGAGTTGTAGTAACCCGTTTGGGATTTCGGTTGAGAACTTTGGTCTTATAAGCGCTTTGCGCCATTATGTGATTGGTGGGTGTGAAATTTCCTCCCTTGTGTTATTGCATTGCTGGTATTTCAAAAATTTATAGGGGTTCTCATAGTAGGAATTTTGTTTTGGATATTGTGGCACCGCCGTGAGTGTGATGGGTTTTGTTGGGTGACTGTGTTGTGATTCACTGGAGGAATGTTGATGAATGATTTGGAGGAAAACCAAACTCTCCTTTTTAGCATTGTGGCCTTGGGTACTTTTCATAAACTAAAACGGTTTTGGGTTGAAACGTGAATTTACAGTTTTGGTTTTCGAAAAAATAGTTTAGAAATCTCTAAGTTTTACTGTGGCCAGTTGATAATGTATTTGAATTGTGACGGTGTAAGTTTGAACACCTTTTGGGGAAAACCAAGTTTTTTGAGACAAATGAAGATAAATAAAGCATTTTCTTTAACCTGAACGGAATATCATATGTCTTGTATTGAGAAGTCGCATTTTGATATAGCCTAAGTTGCTAGTTACATCTTGTATGTCTTTTTGGCAAGGACTTAGAATTGTCGGGCATTAATGTGCCATAATGTTGTTGATTAATCGTGTTTTATTTTGTGTTCTCGTTCTCCGAGACTTGACTGAAATCCTTGTGTGTGAGTGGTTTCCTTAAGTAATCAATGGTGGTTTGGGTATTGCAGGTAGTTAAGACGTCATGGATGTCTTAGAGTGCTGTTGTTGTTGGAGTTGTTGTTACTGTAATTATTGTTACCGGGGGTATTTGTTCTTGTCTCATAAACTGCCTCGAGTTTTGTCCGTTGGGGAGGCATCCATGTTCGTTCCTTTTTGTTGAGTCAAGTCTTGTTAAGCAAAACGTTTCTATTAGTTAAGGTGCTGTGGGAACATCACGGAGTTGAGGAAGCAACTTGGGACGTGAGTTGGAAGTATGTGAGAATTATCCGAGCTTATTTGTTGATGTTTGAGCACATATTGAAATTTTGTTATGTTAATAAAATATGAAAACATTGTATATGTTTGAGAATATGGAAACATTGTATATGTTGTATATGTTTTGGAAACACGGGTCTAATATAAACATTGCATATGTTTCGGAAATGTGGATTGTACTTTCAATGTTGAAACTTATGTATTGAGTTGATGAGAATGGATGACCGGAGAATAGGTCACGGTGATGGAATGGATTGATTATCATTATTGTAATTGGTTTAAACATAGTTTTAAAACTTGATTTGAAATTTCGGGGATGAATTCCTTAAAAGGGGAGATTATAGCGATTTTAGTTTTAGACCCACCCTTTGAT
>JAPPVO010005299.1:0-23630 GCA_030407325.1 Camellia japonica | reverse complement strand
AAAAATGCAACTATAGCAGGCCCGGCTTTTCTAAACATAGCATATGGAATGCTACAACTAACACGTATTCAATTTGGAATTGAAATACAAATGCAGTTTGTATGATACGCCGAGCCTGGTGCGTGCAAAACAGATGAATGATGCAAACATGCTGTCATACTGTATGCTAATTGAAACATGCCCTGATCTAACCATCATAAGCAGGTAAATAAAAGGGAAGAAAGACGTGGGGTTGGAAAACATACATCACACTCACCCACACTTATTACAATTATGCCCTCGCGCAGAGGGTCCGAATAAATAATACAGTCCCAATAAAAGAATAATACAGTCCGAAATATATAGTCCGAATAATATACAAATTCCTAATTAATCAACAAATTAAACTAAGAAAGTTGTAAACTGGCATGCAAGCCAGGGGCTGCCTCGACTCTGATGAATGATGTATGCTGGGCTGCCTTGCGCGGAAATCCACTGGGATGCCCCAATTAGCCTCTGTTTGCAATGTTTCTCGCAATGCGTGCCAGTCTCCGGAAAGTTGCTGATTCTTCATTTTGCTGTAACAGAGAGCAGAAAAGGGGCATAGCAATGTATTTCACAGATATATGCATGCCTCGATCCTCGTACCACCAATCACGCATCTCGATATATGATGGCCGAGGAGTCGGATTGCACAACTCAATTTAGGATGAATGCAGATGAATGCTACAACAAAACCTAACTCCATCATGGATAATCCGGAGTGTCGGTGACTTGGGAATTGAGACCCGTTCCGTCACTCGGAGTACGAAACGCGCCTCGTTTCCCGTGCCGGGCTAACTCCTATCCTGAACACGATGCAATATGCATGATATGCATGAATGCAACTAAAATACAATCCTAGCATGCACAATGCTATGAAAATGAGATGCCTCGAAATGCGTGCACACGCGCACGCAAACCGAGGCGATGATCCTAAGGCATGAAATGGCATACGCAATGCCAATTGGACTTACACTAACACGAGTGGACCTCAGCCACACTCACATAAGAGGCCGACGGATGAAAATGAAGCGCCTCGAAATGCGTGCACACGGGCACGCAAACCGAGGCGATGGCCGTAAGGCATGAAATGGCATGGAAATGATATGCAATGAGACTAAAATGAGATGTCTCGAAATGCATGCCCACGGGCACGCAAACCGAGAAAATGGCATACGGAATGCAACAGGACTAAAATGAGATATGTGATGCAATATGGGCTTACACCAACATGAGAGAGACTTAACCATACTCACACGGGAAGCCGGCGGATGAAAATGAAGCGCCTCGAAATGTGTGCACACGGGCGCGCAAACCGAGGCGATGGCCGTAAGGCATGAAATGGCATGGAAATGATATGCAAGCATGCAAATGAATTTTGGCACTGAAATGTGGGGGAAAACAGCCCCGAAATGAGGCGAAAGTACACCCGATGCATGAAATGGCCCCGAAACATGAATTTAGGCACCCGAAATGGCCTATAGCTATACCAAACATGCACAATACAGACATGGAATGAAAATGCAGTAGCAAGACAGCCCCAAGACAAGAATTTTCAGTCATAAAAAAAAAAAGGTTAAACAGCAAGCACACATAGGATTAAGCAAGAATGCAAAAATGGCCCCGCAAGAGGGGTATTGAAGCAAGTGATACATACGATGCCCAAATGGAAAAGTACCCTTCTACAACACTGATGAGGGACTAAAAATATGAACATTTACAGTAGATGACATCCCCCAACTCAGTATGCAAACATGCTAAAAATGTCATGCAAGAACTAGGCAACATAAGGCTATAACATGAGGTACCCCAAACATTCATCAAACCAGAAAATACCCTTAATTAAATATGTCAAGAAGATCAAAATATGACTCTTTCAAGTTCTGATGATGGCCGAAAACATAAGCTAGATAAGCTTAAAAAAGCATGCAAAAATGGGGGTCAAAGAGGGGTATAATGATAAGTATAACATGGAGACCCCCAACAAGGTTGATCCCTTCTACAATGTTGTAGAGGGATACAAAATAAGCTTACTCACAGTTCATTACATGCTCCAAAACAATTTACATATAGGCCAAACAAATCATGCAAATTTACGGTAAATAGGAGGAATTGCGTAGAAAGTGCAAGATAGGGGGCCCAAACAGGGTTGAGCCCTTCTTTAATGTTGAAGAGGGGCTCAAAATAGGCCCTCTTACAGTTTACATTATGCTCGAAAACAGATCACTCATAGGCTAGAAATTTCATGCAAAATATTGGCATATAAGATGATATTGAAGCAAGTGCCAAATAGAGGGCTCAAACAGGGTTGAGCCCTTAAACAAACATGAATATAAGCTCAAAAGAGTGACCCTTTCACTTAGGGTCGGATCCTAAAATAGTGAGCAAATAGGCTTAAGAAATGAGGCAAGAAAGTGCTACAAAAGAGGGAGATAGAGACTTACCCTTGAAGACCACACTTTTGCTACCTCTTGGCTTGAGAAATGTTGCTTCTAAGCCTCTGAAAAGCCCCCCTTGCTGCTGGAAATGGAGTGGTGGTGGTGGTGCTTGATGATGATGAAGAAATGGAACCAAACTTGAGAGAAATGAGAGAGATAGAGATGGATATGTGTATGTGAGCTTGAGAGCAATTTTCTAACCCTTTCTCTTGAGTTGGGAGGCCAACTATATGGGCAAGAATGGGGAAAAAAGAGGAGGAAAAGAAGGGAGGAAACTTCCTCCAAGCTTCCCTCCAAAATATCCCCCCGGATACAGATCTTTTTGGGAAAAAAAGGTGCACAGCTGTAAAGTACACAGCATGGGGATCATGGCCGGCCATGTATCTTTGCTGCAGGTGGCCGGCCGGCCACCCCCTATGGCCGGCCGGCCAAGGGTCAAAATGGGCCAAATGAATTAGTGGCCGGCCACCAGGTATTGGTGTCCTCCCAGGTCTTCTCAACATAACCATGTGGTTCAAATTTGGCAACTTTAAAACAGGAGAGAGAATAGGCCAATTTAAAGAGGGGTTCAAAAGGGTCAATTAGAGTTACTGGCCGGCCATGTGTTTTTAGGATCCTCCCATGTGTGTACAACACAAATATGTGGTTTTTTCTCGAAGAAAATGGCCCTAGGGTGTTCAACATTAGCCCGGAAGTGAGAAAAACGGGCGTCGGAGGGCGCCGGAAGAGCATAACTGGTTGCTGAGACAATTGCTGGCCTCCCACCCTCCAGTGATCTTCCTGGTGATAAAACAGAGGTACCTGCCAAAAATGAACAAAAACCGATGCAAAACGAATGCTCGGGGGCCAAAACGCGTAGTTTGGGATCTCGAAAATAGGCCGTTAAGCACCGAAAGTGGCATTCGGCCACGAAGTGGGTATCTAAGACCCCAGTGTCCCTCGAAAGGGAGTAAATGAGATGCATGCCAAAAACCGGAGGAATCGGAGATGGTTGGGTGGTCCCGAACCGAGGCACACGGCCTGACGGCTCCCAAAACCGAGAACCGGGCTCCGAAATGGGCAAAATGGCCTACGGCCACGAAATGTAGCCCACGGCCATTGAGAGATGGTCTACGGGACCTCTCCCTCCCCTCAGGAAAGAAAACAGAGAAAATCGAGTTCGGTTCGCAAACCGAGGCAAGGCACAAAAGAGGGTTCGGGAGTCCGGAGGCAGGGCTCACGGCCGCGACTCTGAGATTTCTGAATGAGCACAATATGCAACATCACCGAGCGCTCAATCGGTGACGTCTGAGTCTTAAGGTCGGTCAAAAATGGGGTGTCTACACTTAGTTAATGGATCTGCAAGATTATCACCAGATTTAATATAATCCACATTTATGATGCCATTATTCATATAAGATCTCACAGTACTGTGTTTTCTTCTGATAGGTCAGGATTTACCGTTATAATAACGGTTATTAACTCAACCAATTGCTGCGGTGCTATCACAATGAATCAATATAGGTGGAATCGGTTTTTCCCAACAAGAGATTTCATTTAATAAATCTCTTAACCAATTTGCTTCTTCACTAGCTGTAGCTAAAGCAATAAGCTCAGCCTCCATTGTTGAATTAGCAATAATGGTTTGTTTTTTCGATTTCCAACTTATAGCACCACCTCCCAATGTAAATAAGTAACCAGTGGTTGATAATGAATCACCTGACAAGGTATTCCAATCGGCATCACTGTAACCTTCAAGTACTGCAGGATACTTATTATAAAACAAGCCATATTTTATGGTACCAGATAAATATTTCATAATACGCTCAATGGCTAGCCAGTGATCACTGCCAGGCTTGCTAGTAAACCTGCTAAGTACTCCAACTGCATAGGTAATGTCAGGTCTAGTACAGTCAGTCGCATAACGCAAGCTACCAATCATACTAGCATATTCCTTTTGATTAATTACATCCTCATCATTTTCAATAGGAAATAAATGCACATGAGGATCAAAAGGAGTAAGAACATGCTTGCAGTTATAAAAATTATATTTTCTCAAAATTTTCTCAACATAATGCGACTGATCAAGAAATATACCATCACAGGTTTTGGTAATTTTCATTCCCAAAATATAATTAGCCTCACCAAGATCTTTCATATCAAAATGGCTACTAAGCATATTTTTAGTTTCCACAATGATATGCAAATTAGAGCCAAATATAAGTAAATCATCCACATAGAGGCTAATAATGACATGTGAAGTTTCTTTTCAGATTTATAGTAAATGCATTTATCGCATTCATTCGTTTTATAACCATTCTCAATCATGCAGGAATCAAATTTCTCATGCCACTGTTTAGGGGCCTGTTTTAAGCCATAGAGGGATTTAACTAGCTTGCACACTTTGCTTTCTTGACCGGGTTCTACAAAACCCTCAGGTTGATCCATATAGATTTCTTCACCCAGATCTCCATTTAAAAATGCTGTTTTAACATCCATTTGATGAATTTTTAGATCATGAATTGCAGCCACTGCAATTAATAATCTAATGGATGTAACTCTAGTAACCGGAGAAAATGTATCAAAAAAGTCAAGATCTGTTTGTTGTTTAAAACCTTTTGCAACAAGCCTTGCTTTATATTTATCAATAGTTCCATCCGGTTTAAGTTTTTTCCTCGAAACCCATTTACAGCCAATAGTTTTACAACCTGGTGGTAAATCTACTAATACCCAAGTTTTATTGGATAATAATGATTCCATCTCATCATTTACAGTCTCGTTCCAAAAAACAGAGTCAGGAGATGCCAAAGCTTCTTGTAAAGTTAATGGAGTTTCCTTCACATTAAAAACATGATAATTAGGGCCAAAATCTTTTTCTAATCTGGCTCTTTTACTCATTCTAGGTTGAAAACTATAGGATCTTGGTTTTGTAAAAGAGGAGTAGAGGAACCAGTTTCAGATAAAATATTTTCTTGATAATTTTGACCCCCACCATTTTTAGATTTAAAAGGAAATTTTTCTTCATGAAAAATTGCATCACCTGATTTAAAAATTATTTTGTTTTCAATATCAAAAAATCTATAGGCTGTACTATTTGTTGCATATCCAAGAAAAGCACAAGTGGCAGCTTTCACACCTAATTTAGGTCTTTTAGGGTCCACAAGTCTAACAAAAGCTAGATAACCCCAAACCCTCAAATATCTCAAATTTGGCTTATGCCCTTTCCACAACTCAAAAGGTGTAACTTTTGTTTTTTTTATGTGGCACTCTATTCATAACATAACATGCAGTTAAAATTGCTTCTCCCCACAAATTTGAAGGAGCACCTGCTTCAATTAGCATATCATTTGTTAAATCAGTTAAAGTTCTATTTTTCCTTTCTGCTACACCATTAGATACAGGTGAATATGATGGAGTAGTTTCATGGATTATTTCCAAAGACTGAGTAAACGAGTTGAATCCAAAAGATTCATATTCCCGGCCTCTATCACTTCTATATCTTTTAATCTTTTTACCGAATTGATTTTCAACTTCAAGAAGGAATTCTTTAAATTTTTCAAAAGCGTCACTTTTATTTTTCAACAAGTATACATAAGTGTATTTTGAAAAATCATCAATAAAAGTGATAAAATATCTATTTCCACCACGTGTTAAAATTCCTTCAAATTCACATAAATCAGTGTGAATTAATTCTAACAATTCAGTATGTCTTACCACACTTTTATGAGGCCTTTTAGTTATTTTTGCTTGACTGCAAACTTCACATTTCTCAAACTTGTTTGTTAGTTTGGGAATTAATCCTAAACTACTCATGACTCCCACATATCGGCTATTAATATGACACAGACGAGCATGCCAAAAATTCAAAGAAGACAGCATGTAAACAGACACATGTGCTTTCTTATTCTCAACATTTAATTTAAACATTCCATCACAGGCATATCCTTTTCCCACAAATATGCCTTTTTTAGTGATTACATATTGGTCAGATTCGATAGTCTGCTTGAAACCAGCTTTGTTGAGCAAATAACTTGACATCAAATTTTTCCTCATGGACGGTGTGTACAACACATCTTTTAAAACAAGCAAACGTCCAGAGGTAAACTTCAGCTCAACATCCCCATACCCGAGCACCTTGGTTAAACTGGAATCACCAAGCATGACAGTCCTCTCCTCATTAAAAGGAGTGAAATCTTTGAACCAATCTTTATCATAGTAGACATGTCTATTGGCACCAGAGTCTGCCCACCACCCTTCTACAGATTGAACCATAAAAATATCTGTGATTATAGCCACAAATGGTTCCTCGGTAACATTACCCTGTGGTCGAGACTGTTGTTTCCGAAATTTGCAAGTTCGAGCAATATGCCCACTTTTGCCACACACAAAACATGTCACGTTTGTCAGATCTTGTGAAAGGGGTTCTTTGTTCCATTTCTTTTGTTTTGGGTAATTTTTATTTTGTGGCCTTCCAGTATTTTTCCAAATTTTCTTAACTGGCTTCAAGTGACTATTTTTATGAAATCGACCTTTAGGTAAAGTATTTCCAGAAGTTAAATTTACCTTTGCAGTGGAATGCTCTTATGTCATAAGCACATCTTGTCCTCGTGCTTCCTCCTCTACCCAAATCCGTGTGATTAGAGTCTCCAAGGACGTCTCTTTTTGCTTGTGACGCATTGACTTCTGGAACTCCCTCCAAGATGATGGAAGTTTGTCAACAATACCTGCTACAACAAGATTGTCTCCAATTTTGATGCCTTCAGATCTCACTTCAGCTACTAACATTTGAAAATCTTGAACTTGCTCCACCACTGATTTTCCATCTATCATCTGATAGCGGAAAAAATGGCTTGCAGCATATTTTTTAGCTCCTGCCTCTTCAGTGTCATATTTGTTCTGCAAGGCTTTCCAAATTTTCTTGGCAGTGGTGTAAGTAGTATCATAATAATCATAAAATTGATCTGAAAGACAATTCAAAAGATAGTATCGACATTTATACTCATCTGTGTTGTATTTTTCGATTTTTTCAAGATGAGCAGCATACTCCTCGTCGGTCATCTCTTCAGTGGGGCTTTGCTTGGATTTTTCTTGGTCAGGATATAGGCCACCTTGAAGAGACTGAGGTAGAAAAGCACCTTGCCTTTCCATCTCTTGAAATGGGCTCCCTTGAACCGGAAGGGCTTGTTGAGATCGCCGGTATTCTCGTTGAGCTTCTCCAGTACTGGCTCCATGACTTTTTGCTGATTGAATCTCCTTAAAATTGTTGGTGATACTTACAAATAAAACACCAGAAAATACACAAAATAAAAGTTACAACAATTAATATAAGGGCTGAGGCGCGGGAAATTCACTCTCTTTAAGGAGATTCAAGCCCTCTGCGGTTAGGCAAAGCCTCACACCGGTGCAGCAGAAAAACCTTGTCTTGTCCCTCCCAGGATACAACAGCCCGACTAAGTCGTATGGTTAACCAATACTGCACAATTGGTTAAACCCAAAGCTTTATCACACACACCCTTTTTATTTGCCTGATAATCTCACTCAAGACATAACAATACAACCAAAACTTCTTCACCCTTTTAATTAGATATGACACAAGTTACTATATATAAAAAAAACTTATTAGACGATGCCTTGGAGGATAAGAAAATGATGATGACTTGGAAGACTTTGAATGGATAAGGCTGCGAAGACTTGATGATGACTAGATGGATAAATTTTGTTGGACAAAGAGCAAGACTTGGAAACTTAGAGGGAAAGAAAAGAAAAACCAACAATAACACATTAAAATATTAAAATACCTGCTAACAGTTAATTATTTAGTAGGCCTTAACTATCATTTGATATTATTACATGGTGTTATTAATTAATGACATAATAAAAAATTTTATGAGTGAGATTTTATTGACTCACTTTTATTATATAGTTAAGAGACGTGACATGCCTTGCCCAGAGTGTTTGGCAATTTTTATTTTGTGGAAGGGGGCAGCTCCTCTATGGTCCATGATCAAACTAGAGAGGTCTAGTTAAGCTCACTATAGACTCACATTTAACTATTTTTAAATCATACAATCATTTTATTTTTTCAGACGAATGTAATTCGATCAAATGACAATCAATATTTGATTGACCTATTTTTGTATGAATATTATCGATGAGCCTCACAAGATAAACAATACATACTGTCGAGACGAGCCCAACCATGATTGAAATAGACCTTTCTAGTCCAATCATGGACTAGAGGAGCTATTTTGTTGTGGAAAGTACCACACAAACAAAATTACACAAAATATTTTGGGAACTATTTAATAATTCTTCTAAAGGGCCTCAGATCTTCTATCTTAAAACATTATCCCAATTTCTGATAATAACCAAAATGTTACGGTGCCGTTTGGTAACACTTACGTTTTCAGTTTTCTGTTTATATTTACAAAAATTTTAAAAACTCAAATAAAAACTTGTTTGGTAAATTTTTGATTTATAAATCAGTGGTCTCAGTTTATAAATTTGGCCAAAAAATGTAAACTCAAAAAATGTGTTTCCATTTTGAGTTTTCAGTTTTTTTTTTTTTTTACCACCTAACACTAGTCACCACCCGCCACCATTTTCCACCACCATCTTCCGCCACCACCACCACCCCCTACCACCACCTGCCATCATTTCCACCACCACCTCCCACCACCTACTACCCAGCACCACCTGCCACACCCGCCACCACACCCACCTGCCACCCACCACCCACCACCTGCCACCACCCACCTGCCACCCACCACCACCCACCTGCCACCCACTCGCCGCCACCACCACCACCACCACCACCACCACCCACCTGCCATCCACCTGCCACTCGCCACTACCATCCATCGCCTGCCACCATCACTCACCACCCACTTGCCACCACCATCCACCACCAGCCACCTACCACTCACCCGCACCACCACCCCCACCACCCACCTGCCACTACCGCCCACCATCCACCACCACCACCACCACCACCACCACCCACTTGCTACCACCCACCACCCGCCACCGTGTTACAATCACCTTCGTCGGATCGCAACGTCTTAGAACTAATTCGAGTCTTTCGACCAGTCGTGGCCTTTGGTTATAGAAAAGAAAACAAAAAGAATTTAGAGAGAGAGAGGGCGCCTCGTTCGAGAGAAGCTGGATCTCCAAGTTGACTAGTAATTAGTCTTTTCTGAATATATTTCAAAAGCATAATCAAATACATGACTCAAGGACTCTTTAAATAGATATAGTTCCTAGCAGCAGATTTGTGATATGTGCATGATCCTATTTTCTAGGACATGAACAATATACAACCCACGACAGACTCCACTAACTAAAACAAAAACAGAACAACTAAAATAAAAACAGAGCAAGGATAATAATAATAATAATAATAATAATAAAGGCAGGTCGTGGGACACGCCAATGCAACTCCAATGCATGCACGTATCATCCCTCCCTGTTCAGAGCTTCCTTGTCCTCAAGGACAAAATCCGTGTACCGCAGTTTGAAGTCGGCCAAATCCTCCCATGTAGCCTCCGCCGGCGAATGATTCCTCCAATGGACGAGCAGTTGCTTGCCAGTTGGCCGAACACGGGTTTCTAATATAGCTTGTGGCAGGATGGCCTGATCGGAAAGATCGATATAAGCTGGGGGCGCACTTTGAACCACAGCTTCAGGACCAATTTTCTTCTTGAGGAGTGAAACATGAAACACGGGATGAATTTTGCAATCAGTTGGCAAAGAGAGTTTGTAGGCCACAGGACTGATTTTATGGATGATCAGATAAGGGCCAAAAAACTTGGGTGACAATTTTTGGTTGAACTGTTTGGACAGGCTGGATTGCCGATATGGTTGTTTCTTCAAGTAAACCCAATCACCGACGGAAAACTCAACCTCGCGATGCTTCAAATCATAAATTTGTTTCATTCGATTTTGGCTCAACTGTAACCGGTGACGAATCACCCGTAACATCTCATCCCGAGCTTGTAGAGCTTGGTCTACGGCTTCAAGCTTAGTAGTGCCCGGAATATAAGCAAGCAGTGATGGAGGAGTTTGACCATAGATTACTTCAAACGGTGTGGATTTGGTTGCGCTATGGGAGGATGTGTTGTAGATGTACTCGATCCATGGCAGCCAGGTGGTCCATTCTTTAGGTCGATCTGAAGTGATACATCGCAGGTACATCTCCAGGGTACGGTTGACAACTTCCGTCTGACCATCCGTTTGAGGGTGGTATGCCGAACTAAAATTGAAATTAGTTCCTTGTAGTTTGAAGAGGGTAGTCCAAAAAACACCTGTAAATGTAGGATCGCGATCGCAGACGATGCTTTCGGGCATGCCATGTAGCTTGAAAACGTTCTCAAAGAATGCTTGGGCCACTGTGATAGCAGTGTAGGGGTGCGCCAATGGCATGAAGTGGGCATACTTGGATAGGCGATCAACCACCACAAAAATAACCGTTTTGCCTTTGGATGGTGGTAGCCCGTCCACAAAATCCATTGAGATGTCGGCCCAAATCTGAGTTGGAATAGGCAGCGGGTGAAGGAGACCAGCAGGGGAGAGAGTTTGAGACTTGTGACGTTGGCAAGTGTCACAATTTTGAATGAAACTACGCACAGTGCTTCGCATCCCTTTCCAATAAAAAACCGAGCGAACTCGTTGGAGAGTTTTATGGAAACCTTCATAGGTGGTGGTGTGGAATTCCTTGATGATTTGAGGGATGAGTTCAGAAGTATGAAGCAGGTAAATCCGATCTTTGAAAAATAGGACGCCGTCGGTATGCCGCCATGGACCCACGGCTTCACCATCATTGATCAACTTGATTAAGTTCTGTAGAGTAGGATCGGATGCAGTCTCCTCTTGGATGGGATGCAACCAGCTTGGAACCGGTTGTGAGAGAGCGTAGATATCACCGTGATTTTGGCGAGAGAGAGCATCGGCAACTGTATTATCAACTCCCTTTTTGTGCTCAATGATGAAATCATACCCAATGAGTTTGGAGAGCCAACGTTGCTGCGCGTCAGTGGAAATGCGTTGATCCCATAGATACTTGAGGCTCTTTTGATCAGTTTTGATGACGAAGGAGCGGCCAAGAAGATAGGGTCGCCACTTTTTGATGGCGAGAACAATAGCGAGCATCTCTTTGTCATAAGTGGAGAGCTCCAAGTTGCGTCCATGTAAGGCCTGACTGAAAAAAGTAAGTGGCCTATTTTGCTGTTGTAAGACCGCACCAACTCCGGAACCACATGCATCACACTCGATCATGAATGGTTGAGAAAAATCGGGAAGAGCAAGCACTGGGGATGTGGTCATGGCGAGCTTCAGTTTTGCAAAAGCTTCCTCTGCAGTAGGCGTCCAAATGAAGTTATCGTTTTTGAGCATGTCAGTTAAGGGTCTGGCGATGCCACCGTAATTTTGAATGAATTTACGATAGTACCCCGTAAGTCCCAAGAAACCCCGTAAAGATTTTAGAGTTGCAGGTTTCCGCCAATCTAGCATTGCTTGTATTTTTCCTTGGTCTACACTGACGCCCTCCTTGCTGATGTTGTGGCCAAGATAAAGCACCTGAGATTGGCCAAAGGTACATTTTTCCCTTTTGACGAATAATTGGTGAGCCCGCAAGGTAGTAAGTACCAAATCCAAGTGATGGACGTGGTCTTGCAAGGTACGGCTGTAGATCAAAATATCATCGAAAAATACCAATACAAATTTTCGCAAATAAGATTGGAATACCTCATTCATTAAAGATTGGAAAGTAGATGGAGCATTACTCAATCCGAATGGCATTACGAGAAATTCATAATGCCCTTGATGAGTACGAAATGCTGTTTTTTGCACGTCTTCCTGGCGGACCCGGATCTGGTGATATCCTGACCGTAGATCGAGTTTGGTGAAAAATTGAGAACCATGGAGCTCGTCCAGTAACTCATCGATTACGGGAATGGGAAATTTATCTTTGATCGTGATTTTGTTTAAGGCGCGATAATCAATGCACATGCGCCATGATCCATCGTGTTTCTTCACCAATATGACCGGGGAAGAGTACGGACTATTGCTGGCGCGGATAATTCCTGTGGACAACATCTCTCTAATCAATTTTTCAATCTCATTTTTTTGGAAATGCGGGTATCGATATGGTCGAACATTAACTGGTGCACTACCCGGTAACAGAGGTATGCTATGGTCATGGCTTCTTTGTGGAGGTAGATCATTGGGCTTTTCAAAAATATCAGGGAATGCCTTCAAAAGAGACTGAATGCGTGGATCAGGAGTAGTGAACTGAGTGGTTGGCAGCGCTCCATTCATGGCATGTAATTGGATGACCAGACATTCCTTACGCCGGTGATACTCTCGGTGTATATTTGTCTCATTTACAAATTTAGGACTAGGATTAGATAGCCCCCGCAAGCACACCTTTTTTTCTCCTAGTTCGAACTGCATCTGGAGCTTTGAAAAATCCCACAAAATTGGGCCCAATGTCTGCAGCCATTGTGCACCCAAGACCAACTCATAACCCTCTAAGGGCAATAGGTAGAAGTCCACAGTGAGTGGGACTCCTTGAAGACTTATGGGCACCTCCTTGCATTTTCCGGCGCTAGACAACCTTTCGCCACTTGCAACTTGGACCTCCAACCTGCCACACAAGTCAGGTTTTAAACCCACTCTTGTCGCCAACTCTTCCTTAAGAAAATTGTGCGTGCTTCCGGAGTCTACGAGGACTGTGGCCGAATGGTTAAGAATCTTACCCAAGACCCGCATGGTTTGAGGAGCATGAATGCCAGACATGGCATGTAGAGAGATGGCTGGTGGGTCCTCATGGTGCTCGCTTTCATCTGGATGCTCGATAGAGTGCTCGTCAGGTTCCACATCCACATCTTCATCAGGCCAGCAAGCCTCCATGATAAACAATTTCTTGCATACATGACGGGGTCCGTACTTGTCGTTACAATGGAAACACAACCCCTTCTGCTTGCGTTCCTCAATTTCGGATGGTGAGAACCTCCGAATTTGCAGAACAGGGGACGTGGGTATTGTGCTGCGTTCTTGGCCCTTATTGACAAACAAGGGTGGTTGATTCAAGTTGGATGGCCTCCGGTTGGCGGCCATGACCCTTGCTTCATAAAGCCTAGCAAGGCCGACGGCAGTAGAGAGAGAGGGAGGCCGAGAGGCCTGTACCTCCACTCGAATGGACTCCTTAAGTCCACTGGTAAAGCACCCAATTTGCTGCTGCGGTGTGAGAGAACCTGCTCGGGTTAATAATCTTTCAAACTGAGTTTGATACTCACGAACACTTCCTCGTTGTTGTAGTTTGGTAAGATCGCCAAAAAAATCCTCAAACTGTGTGGGGCCGAAGCGAGCTTGGAGCTCGGCTTTAAGTGTGGTCCACGTATAAATTCGTTCCTCCTTCTTGGCAATTTGATACCAAAGTTGTGCATCGCCATCTAAATGGTATGCTGTGAGGGTCACCTGGTCGTTGGCTTGGATTTGTTGGAATTCAAAGAACTGTTCCGAACGGCAAATCCAACTTGTAGGGTCGTTGCTGCCATCATACCTGGGAAAGTCCAATTTGGTGAGTCGTGGCATAATCGAGTGGTTTCCAGGGGCCATGTTCTGACCAAAAGAATGGCCAGTGGAAGCTTCACCTTGATCATCTTTTCTAGAGGCCGTAAGTTGGTCGAAGCGGGCATGCAAGGCTGCAAACATTTCTTGAATTTCGAGATGACCGCGTTCTTGGGAGGCAGAGAGGTTGCTGACTTCCACCTCAAGGTGATTGATCCGATCGTTGGACATACCTTGCTCTGATACCAAAATGTTACAATCACCTTCGTCGGATCGCAACGTCTTAGAACTAATTCGAGTCTTTCGACCAGTCGTGGCCTTTGGTTATAGAAAAGAAAACAAAAAGAATTTAGAGAGAGAGAGGGAGCCTCGTTCGAGAGAAGCTGGATCTCCAAGTTGACTAGTAATTAGTCTTTTCTGAATATATTTCAAGCATAAACAAATACATGACTCAAGGACTCTTTAAATAGCTATAGTTCTTAGCAGCAGATTTGTGATATGTTCATGATCCTATTTTCTAGGACATACAACCCACGACAGACTCCACTAACTAAAACAAAAACAGAACAACTAAAATAAAAACAGAGCAAGGATAATACTAATAATAATAATAATAAAGGCAGGTCGTGGGACACGCCAATGCAACTCCAATGCATGCACGTATCACACACGTCACCTACCCACCCATCACCACCACTACCCGCCACCACCACCCGCCCTTGCCACCGCCACCGCCACCGCACCGCACCGCCACCACCACTACCACCACCACCACCCACTCGCTACCACCCGCCACCGTCACCCACCCACCCACCACATCCCACCCGCCACCTACCCGCCGCCACCACCCACCACCACTCGCCATCCGCCGCCACCACCACCACCACCACCACCCACTCGCTACACCCACCACCCGCCACCGTCACCTACCCACCCATCACCACTACTACCCGCCACTGCCACCGCCACACCACTACCACCACCACCACCCACTCGCTACCACCCGCTACCGTCACCCACCCACCCACCATCACCACCCGCCACCTACCCGCCGCCACCACCCACCACCACTCGCCATCCGCCGCCACCACCACCACCACTCGCTACCACCACCACCACCCGCCACCGTCACCCACTCACCACCCACCACCACCCGCCATCCGCCACCCACCTGCCACCACCCACCACCACCCGCTACCCACCACCCACCGTCACCACTTTCCACCACCGTCTTCCGCCGCCACTTGCCACCATTTGCCATTTCTCACTCTTTTTTATATTTTTAAATTTTTTTAAATATTTTGTCAATTACCAAACGCGTTTGTAATTTATATTTTTCTAAAAATAAACAAAAAATAAACAAAAACCAGTTTATAAAATTTTTGTAAATATAAACTGAAAATGTAAACGTTACCAAACAGAATATACATATTTAAACCCCCGAAAATACAATTTTTAGTTTATAACTCAATGTTACTTGATGGTTTTGTGTTGATTCTAGTGTTTTCACTAAGATCAAGTCCGTGCATGAAAATTACGTAATTGGGAAGCTTTTATAAGCTTAACTAAATACTTGGAGAATTTCGATTCAAGTTCAGGAGCTAATTATTAGGTAGTATTTAGTTGACTGGAATGAAATGGAATAGAATGGAATAATTATTCTATCAAAATATTTATTCCCATGTTTGGTTGATCAAAAAAATAATGACAAAATACATTATAAATAGAATCAAAATTCACCATTTCACAAAGGCATGATCATTTCATTCCATTATATTTCATTCTAGTGAAACAAATAAAGTATTAAAGATTTAAAGTGAATGGAATAAAGAAAACATAATCCATGAGGTTTGGAGAAGAAAAGATTGAAAGGTTGTTTGGGAAGTGTTAGATTAGTATACTCTTTAACTTTTTACGAAAAAAAACGTGAAATATGAGTTAGGTTTTGAAGTGATGTGACAGAGATATGATATAACCCAAATAAGATAATTGTGACGCAAATAGAATAATGTACTAAAATAGCATGTGCTATTTTAACACATGTAGCACATGCCAAACAAAGCATAAATTTGATGAAATCTCACTATATTGCTCACTCTGCGTAACTTTGGTATTTTGAACATATCTCTCTCATCTGATATCGGATTGAGATGAATTAAGAGGCTTTGGAAAGAAGACTTAAGGGATACAACTTTATGTAGCATAATAATTTTCTAATTCAGACGTTTATTAGGTCGAAATCAACTCGCAAGAATATGTTGCTGGCAAAATTCACACACTCGGAGCCCAAAATCCGCACGAGTGGATTTCCCTGACTTAGTCAGAATTTTTCAAGCTCTCTTTTATCCAAATCTACACATATGAAGCCCAAAATCCACATGAGTGGAAAAAGACGTGAATTTATGTTTCTAGAATTCGATTTTAATAAGAATTTGACCTAATTCGTGGGAGGCTTATAAATAAATCTCTCCAACTTTAGAATAAGGGTCTTCAACCCTTGAGAACGGCTAAAAAGGCAAGAAGAAATTTTCAAGGCGGATTCATGGAGTTTCCAGCGGATTCCAATTCAATCATGAATGGCTAATCTTTTTTCTTACAGTAATGCTAGGTATCATGAAAAATCTTTCATGAAAATAATCATGAAAACTTTGTGACCTTTAGATTATACTTAGAATAAAGCACCACACACTAATCAAGGTAATCCAAAGATCATAAATGTCTCGTGATCATTTTCATGAAAAAAATTTCATGATCCCTAATTTTTCTCTTTTTCTTAAGGTTGAGATAAAACCCTAATCAAATAATTTATATTGATGTATTATGATTTTAGTTTTACTTTGGTTTGGATAATTGTTGTATGATTGTTAAAGATTTTTTTATTCAAGTAAAGTTTTTATTCAATTTATGTATTGGATTTCATATATACCAAAACAAACTACATTATACTTATATTATGGGGTTATTTGGGAAGGTGGTTGTGGCTAAATTAGGCCACTGAAAGACAAAAATAAATTAATTTAGCCAATAAGATAAAATGTCACTTTCAAATCATAATCATTTCACATATTCTCTCACAACCATCACATTCAAATCAAAAAAAACTAAAAGTTATTCCAAACGAAACTTTTTAGTTAGGCTAAATTAGTTAAAAAAAACCAAGTTAAATTAGCTTCTTCCAAACGAAACCTATATCTTTATAAACGTTACACTCCACCCTCTTTCTAGCAAAATAAAATAAATACTCTTGTAAAATTCATTGTTAAATATGAAGGAAATATAAAATTTTGTCATTATACATACAAAAACCCTTATAATTGTACACTTCTCTTGGTTCAATATATATATATATATATATATATATATCATTATATCTCTTGATAAAAATAAAAAAACTACTATCAACACGAGGTATATTAGAAAAGAAAAAATAACAGAGTCAATCACAAAAACTATTGTTGATTCTGTATGTGTAGTACTAGCAACACATGAATTGTAAATTTTAATTAGAAAATTTGCATCTTAAATAGTGAGGAAAAAAGAAAAAACAAAACAAAACCAAAAAAAAAAAAAAAAAAAAAAACAAACAAACAAACAGAGAATTATAATATGAAATTTTATAAAGAGACTCAATTTTTTATTTTTATTTTTATTTTTTGGTCTTAGGCCTCAAATATATTCGGACCGCCTTGGAGAGGATCTCAATCCGCAAATTTGACACTTCCTTGAAAATGTAATTACTCAAAGTGAAATGGTTACCAATTTTACAAAATATATATATTTTTTTATCTTTTAATTAAAAAGAAAAAGAAAAAAAAATTTGGCTCCCCTCCATATTTAATTTCTCCATACTTCTCCATACTCCTCTTATAGGGCTCAATTCTAAACATGCACCGATAATCTAAATCGTCTACTTTGTAAACATTGCAGTAAAAGTTATGCACGAAAAAATTAATTTTATCGGACAACTATAAACATATGAATAAAGAATTTTATTTTAAAAAATGAATGGTCTAAGTTTATAATCACATTTGTCATTCATTTTATAAAACAAAATTTAATTTTTTTCTTATATTTATAAATGTCTAGTGAAACTCATTTTTTGTAAGGATGACTTTTATTGCGAAACCTACGAGATAAATAGTTCGGACCATGTACGGATTTATAATTAAGCCCCATAAAAGGTGTTTGGAGAATAATGGAGAAATGAGGTGTGGAGGGAAGCCTATCTCGTTAACCAAAACATAATGCACACATTATAATTTGTAACAATTGATTTGTATATTTTTAATAAATAACAACTCTTCTCTCTACTTTTGTACCCTTTATTCATAAAAAATTAAAAAGTAAATTAAAATAGTCAATTTTCAAAAGAACCATTAATATCATTTTCATCAATGTTTTAAAAACTGGACCGGATCTGCCTTTTCAACTGGTCCAAGGTCCAAAACCGTTTTATCTTGAAAATCGATTTGACTTAGAGAAACTGGATAAACCAACGGTTAAATCGTGCAACCCGGTGCCAGTTGGAGTAAACCTATAACGGCACAGGTTAGACTCGACCCTTCCATGTTCATAGATCTGGGATCTGATACTCATTATCATTGTCTATACTCCTTCTCATCTTGTTGTTATTTTGGTTGGTTGTTTGGAGTTGTTGGTTGTGTCTTGAACAGGTTGGAAGTTAGTTTTTCAAAAGAATTGATATATGTTTATTTTCTTGCTCGCTCAAGCAGTGGTTTGGTCCCTCGAGCGGTCTTTGGGTTCTCTCAGTACTTCTGTAGGTCTGCAAAACTACTAGGAGTAGGGTGATCTTCGCTCGAGCGGTCTTTTATTCGCTTGAGCAGTCTTTTGCAGCATACAAAACTTCCAAGAGGGGGTTATTGTACGCTCGAGCCATGTTTTGGTTGCTCGAGCAATGTCACGTTCTTGTGACTGACACTCGAGCGATGGTTTGGTCACTTGAGCGGTCTGTGCATATATCAAATCGGGGAAAAATCATTTTCAATCACTTTTTAATATCTTTCTCTCTAAAATACCATCAAACCTAATTTCTTCACTTTCTCTCTCTAGCTCTTGTTTAAATACTTCCATACACCCTAATCCATTGATTTCTTTACCATAATACCTTGTAGAAAAGTGTAGAACTCGTAGAGGTGGTCATTTTGATTGGAGAAAGTTCGAGTTTCGACTTCATCAAATCTTGGGTCTTGTTCATCAACTCTTCTAGTCTTCAGGTATGGATTCCTTCAACCTTTCTATATGATTCTTAGCTACGTTATGTGTATTTAAAAAAGAGTTGTGGTTTGGAGTTGAGAGTTTTGATTTTGGGTTTTGATTTTGGGTTTGATTTTGGGAATATAAAAGAAGGATTTTCAAATGGATTCATGAGAGATGTTATGGAGATGGTTATCTTGTTAATTTGTGTTGAAATCTTTGAAATTTCTCCTTAAAATGCATTGTTGAGGGAAATAATTTTTTTGTTGGAAATTATTAAGATTTTGAAACTAAGAACAAAGGGAAAGATGTTGGATTTTGAAATGAGAATATGAATATATCTACTGATGATGAGAGCGGAGTTAAATATGTAATATCACTCTTTTGTTGAGATTATGAAATTATACTTGTTGTTTTGAAATTTATCTTTTGTATAAAGATATCTATTTTGGACTATCGGTGGATGATAACTTTGATTATTGTAGAAATTGCATGAGGAATAGGTTAAATGAAACCATTTACTGATACATTTTGCATTAAACATTATTTCATATCCTTACATTGAAAATGTGTTGTTTCGAAGAAAAATTGGTGAATGCCTTGGTGAATCTGGTTAGGGGGTGTGGTTGTGGTTTTATTATGTTGGTCTGTGTGTCCTTGGTGAAAGTCTAGAAACTCGCACGGTTAGGTGCCAATCCTTTCGGTTAGTACTGGTAAAATGGCTTTTGGTGGCGGTTGTATAGCCTACTGGCAGACACATACTTAGAGGTTCCCAGTGTTATGTATTTACTGCCCTATTTTTTTAATATAAAAAGTATTGTTTTATGAATTGATGTATAACTATAACATTGCATTATTGTGAAAGATGAAGTGTAACATTTTGGTAAATGTCACGTACCTGCATTCGCCACATGACTTTGTTAAGCATCATACATTGTGTTCAAGTATCTCTACTAGGCATTAGCTCATTCTATGTGGAAAACAACTTTCAGGTGCTGATGATATGCCTCCACCAAGGAAGTAGCTTGAAAGGACCTCAGAGCCGAGAGCTTCTTTTTTTGTTCTTTTGTGTAGATGTTTATTGTATAAGCCTTGGGCTTTATATGTATTGAGTTTAACTCATTTTATTATATTGGAAAGATGTAGCCATTAAGGTATAAACTTATTCACATTTTCTTTTATTTCATGTGATTACCCCATGTCATATGCTATAGATTCAGGATTTAGGATTTATGAATGTATACGGGCATATGTCATCTTTGTACGGTAAAAGAGAATGAATGAAAGGTTAATACTGTATAAACTTATGTTTTTCCATTGAATATTCTGAAGTGGTTTGTTGTTATTATTTTTGGACGTTACAATTTGGTATCAGAGCTACCTGGTTTGAATACTTTGGGATCGTGGGATGTGGTTTTTATTACAATGGGTTTATCTCGCTAGATAATGTTAGAAGTAGACTTGGTGTGCTATGTAATAACATGTTGTAGACACCCCACTTTTGACCGTCCATAAGACTTCGACGCAACTGATGGTTTACATGGTGGAGAAAGTTGTGCAGGAGAAAGGTGTAATTTCTTCGGCAAAGAGAGAGGAACAAATCCCAACTTCACGCCCCATTTTGGACCAAAGCTATTTTGAATGGTTTTTAGACCTTAAAACCCTCTGTTTCAAAACATTTTTGAAATAAAATTTCTGCGATGTTCCGAGGCTCGCCTTTTGTCAAACGTCGCGTTTTTCGGTAAACCGAGCAAGGACAAAGTGGAAATGAACGAAAGAGACATGAAATCTTTGAAAAATCTTTCAAAACACCTTACTTAGGGGTTTGAAGTTGAAGAAAAGAGGAGAAGAGGAAGAAATCCAGTCGGGGGAGAAAATGGGCATGAACCGTTAAGAGAGAGTCGAGCAGCCCTCGCCGAATCGGGCCTATTCATTTGGATACTTGGAACCAAGCTATGAGGCCACTACCGTTGGAAAGCTTACCCTCGGGGCTTCATTTTCCACTCAAGCATCTCCTAAATTCAATTCCAGACAGAGGAGATATAGTTGATTGAAGTGGGGCATCACTCCGGTTGGACCGAAATCTGCGCGGCTTCACCAAAAAGGGAATAACTTTTTCCACAGAAGGAATTTTGATGCAAGGTTTGTGCCATTGGAAAGATAACTTCCGGAGCTTCAATTTGGACACTTGAATGGCCATCATTGGACTTCCCAATCACCCACCGGCCACATTTATTTCCGGCAGCCCATTTTTTTGCCCTAAAAGTAGCTGGCCGGCCAGAAAACCTAGCCGGCCGGCCACCTATTTGGTGAAATGACTTTTTTGCCCCTTTAAACTAGCCGGCCATGCCCCCCTCCCCAAGTGTGTCCTAGAAGTGAATTTTGTTTTCCACTACACTCATGTCCGAGGGTTTGGCCATTTTGGAGGGAAACTTGGTGTGTTTTCCCCCCATTTCCCCTCCCCCCTTTTTTCACCCATTTTGTCTATATAACAGCAGCCCCAGCTCTGGTTTTAGGGTTCCAAAAAATGGCTTAGAGCCCTTGTAAACACATCTCCCTCCATCTCTCTCTTTCAAGCTAAAACACCAAGTTCCAACCCCATTTCTTCATCACCACCAAGCACTACCACCACCACACCATTTCCAGCAGCTTGGGGGGCTTTCCAGCAGCTAGGAGGCACCATTTTTCAAGCAAAGAGGCAGCCAAGGGATAGTCTTCAAGGGTGACCACTCATTTTCCCTTTTGGTTCATTTTTTTGCCACATTTTTCTAGCCTATTTTCTTGCTGTTTTGAGCTCCGACCCTAACTGAAAGGGTCATTTTTTTGAGCCATTCTTCATGTTTGTTTAAGGGCTCAACACTGTTTGAGCCTCCCATGTTGCACTTGCTTCAATACCCCTTTGAATGCCACTATTTTGCATAGTATTTTTTGCCTATGTGTGATCTGTTTTGGGGCCTGATGTAAACTGTAAATAGGCCTATTTTGAGCCCCTCTTCAACATTGAAGAAGGGCTCAACACTGTTGGAGACATCCATGTAGCACCTACCATTATACCCCTCTTTGGTCCCCATTTTTGCATGTTTTGTTAGCTTATCTTGCTTCTGTTTTTCGGCCATGATCAGAACTGAAAATGGCCCTATTTTGACCCCTTCTACATGTTTTATCAAGGGTCCATGGCATTTTGAGACATCCTTTTTGTACTTCATGTTATGGCCCTCTTGTGGCCTTAATCTTGCATTGTATTTTGAGCATGTTTATATACTGATTTGGGGCTTCTCATCTACTGAAAAACATCATATTTTTGGTCCCTCTTCAGTGTTGTAGAAGGGTCTTTTTCTGTTTGGGCTTTGTATCTACCACTTGCCTCATTGCCTCCCTTGCGGAGCCATTTTTGTATGCCATTTTTGCCCTACTTGTGCTTGCTTTTTGGCCATGCTTTATATTGTAAAAATGCTTATTTTGGGGCTTCCTTGATTATTCTTTTACACTTCATGTTCGAATTATGCATGTTTAGTATAGCTGTAGGCCATTCCGCATGCCTAGTTTTGCATTTCGGGAGAGATTCCATGCATCGGGTGTCATTTCGCCTTGTTTCGGGGCTGTTTTGCCCCTCATTTTGCCACTGATTTTTGCATGTTCGTATACCATATTCCATGTCTTTGCCATGTCTCATTAGAGTGGCATTTCGATGCCTGAGGGTCCGTTCTCGGTTTGCGTGCACGCGGGCACGCATTTCGAGTTGTCTTGTTTTCATCTGATGGCCTCCTATGTGAGTGTGGCTGAGGTCCACTCATGTTGGTGTAATCCCATATTGCATTGTGTATGCCATTTCATTCCATAGCATTGTGTATGCTAGGTTACATATTAGTGCATTGTGTGTGCCATATCACCTCATGTAGCGTGTATGCCATTCCATAACATTGTGTATGTTAGGATTGTATCTTAGTTGCGTTTCACGCATATCATGCATATTGCATCGTGTTCGGGATAGGAGTTAGCCCGGGCATGGGAAACGAGGTACGTTCCGTACTCCGAGTGACGGAACGTGTCTGAATTCCCAAGTCACCGACACTCCGGATTATCCATGATGGAGTTAGGTTTTGTTGTAGTGTTCATATGCATTCATTCTATATTGAGTTGTGCAATTCGGCTCCTCGGCCATCATGCATCGAGATGCGTGATTGGTGGTACGAGGATCGAGACATGCATACATTTGTGAAAATACATTTCTATGCCCCTTTCCTGCTCTCTGTTGCAGCATATCAAGAATCAGCGGTCTTCCGAGGCTTGGCGCACTTTTCAAGAATCATTGCAAAACAGAGGCTAATTGGGGCATTCCAGTGGATTTCCGCGCAAGGCAACCCGAACATGCATCATTCATCACCCGGAGCGGAATCAAGGCAGTCCCTG
>JAPPVO010005298.1:0-31288 GCA_030407325.1 Camellia japonica | reverse complement strand
GAGTTACCATAATATTTGTAAATAGAATTTTTAGGTAATTAACTCTAAAAAGATCGACTCTCATAAGTGCTAATGGGTGTTTTGATAATACAATTTAGCATTTAAAATTGAAATTGATTAAATGATAATCAATAAGCCCGTTTTGATAATCATAATTGATATCACTTAAAAATTTAGGTGCCTCCTAAAATATAGGCTAAAATTTTCTGAAGTCATATAAAACTTACTTAATTCTAATTGAATTTATAAATGTTAAACATAAATATCGATATAGACTATTATAAACTCACTACCACTACCCCCACCACAACCATCATGCTAACGCCACCACTACCACAGCCACAACCACCACCATCATGTCACCACCACTACTACTATGACAACCATCACTACCACTATCACCACCACCACCACCACCATGCCACTGCTACCACTACCACCGCTGCCGCTGCCGCCATCGCCACCATCATGCCGTCTTCACCACCACTATTACCATCACCTTTATCACCATTGTCATTATTACCTTAAACATCACCATCATTTTACAACTATCATCATCGCAACCACCGCCACCACTACCACTACAAGTACCACCACCACCATGCCACTACCACTATTATCACAATATAAAAATCAAAATATATAATTTAAAAATAATAAATTTCAAATTTTATCTTACACATATCAAATAACTTATTTTTAATTTAGTACTTAAATTTTTTATCAAATAGTTTTTCAACTTAAAAAAATTAATATTCAATTTTTAATACTTAATTTTAATTTTTTAGTTTTATGAAACACACCTAACAGCTAAGAACTGATTTTTCTTATGGAAAAAAAAAAAAAAAAAACCAAAAGCATATAGCATTCATTAGCAATGCAAATTGAAATAAAAAATCAATGTGTGAAACATAATATATAGCGTCACGTGTTGTTATGATATTTTAAGTGTATCAAATGAGTCTTTGTCGCTCAGTATCAATTTGAGAGAGGGAGGAAAAAAAAAAAAAAAAAAAAAAAAAAAAAAAAAATTCTTTTTTGCTTCTAAATATATCTAATGGCTCTTTTGTGGGATTGAAAATTTTATTTTCATACACCATTTATTCTTAGTGCACATTTTTCTCAATCACACTATAAAAATTATAATTTGCTCACTCTAAACACAAGCACACATTATTATTTCAAGAGCGAATTACACTAACAGTCCTTATACTTTGGGGCTCGTGTCACTTTGATCATTGATTTTTCAATTATGATACATTTAACCTTGAATGTTGAATCTTGTTTCAAATAAGGACAATTGAAGATACCATTGCTTAATTTCAAGGGCAAAATCGTCAGTTTGATAAAACATAAACTAATTTGATAAAAATAAATGTCAAAAAAATATTTTAAAATTTTTTAAAATTATTTCTACCCACCAAAAATAAAATTATGTAAAATTAATAAATATTTTAGATATTTATTATTTATTAATTAAAATATTTTAGATATTTATTTTAGATATTATTTTACTAGAAATTATTTTAGTATTTATTTTAGATATTTATTTATTAATTAAAACATAAATAAAACAAGTTAAATAAACCAAAGAGACGGAAGCAGCACATAAATTAAAAACATAAATAAAACAAGTTAAATAAACTAAATTAATAAACTAAAATAAAATAAGTAGAATATTTTTTAAATAAAAACAGATAAGTAGAAATAAAATAGCTCACAATTGTTTAAATTAACTTACAATTGGTTACTGGAAGTAATCAAAAAATACAGAATTGTTTACTGGAAGTAACTGCAAAATACAACTTCTACTTACATCCTTAAAAACTGAATTTTAAAACAAACTTAAAATTTTACAGAAACTGAGAGAAACGGTGAAAGAAAATTATGAACTCTTTCTTCCTCTGTCTTGGCCTTGACTGAGGAGCCTCTTTTATAGGTAAAGTGGATAACTGTTGAGCTTGTGAACTTGGAACTGTGAGGCCCGTGACTGGAGCTGTGAGGCTTGTGACTTCAAAAGTTGAAAATACTGTGAAACTTGTGACTTTTGAAAAGCCTGAAAATAAGAGGTACATTGGTACATAGCAGCATCTTTCTGTGACCAAGAACTTTTTTGTTTTAGTTGCAGTGAGGGAACGTGACTGCACAGTTGACTGAACGGGAATCAATATATATATCAGCAGCTTTTCTCAAAGTAAAAGTAGTGACTGAAGCTGATGTACATATATAGAATCCAATGACTTTTTTAGGCATATGGATCCTGAGCATCATTGGAATTGTGGACCATATGGATTATGACTGGTTGAAGCTTCATAGGAGGCTATATCATCCGAGGCTTTATCTTCAATTTGTGAGTTTGCTTAGGCCATCAATAATTTGGCCATCTGGATCAATTCAGCACTAGAGGTTGACTTGGGTTTTGCTTTGGGCTTGGCCTTGGATGGCTTGGATTTGGAAGGTTCAATGCTGGTTGATGGGCTTTCAAGCCTGACTGTAGTGAGAGGAAGTGGACTTCCTTGTATGACTGAAGCATTTGGGTTTTGCTGAGATTTGACCATTGCAGGAATTGGGGCATGAATGTTAACTGGAAATTCCTGCTGGACTTGTTCAATAATACGATGGGCTTTGAATGCATTCCACAATTTAATAAAATGTTGACGACTGACTATGTTATTGGATAGATTGTATTGTCATTTAAAAATCCAAGGGACTTTATATTTGGCCATGAAATGGAGTAACCAAGGAAACTGACTTTTATGCTGGTTGAGCTTGTAAATGGAAGAGAAGTAATTGACTTGTTCTATTAACTCAGAAGGGATGATTTCGGGGATGGCACCATGCTGTGACCACCATCTTAGGAACCAAGAAGGGAATTCTGATTTGAATTTGTGGTCAAATGAGAAAAACCAAGAATGACTATATTACTCATTTTGATGTAGGATGATTTTGAACCAAGCATCAATGTAATCATAGTAATTATATTGTATATCATGGTTGGGAAGGTCTCGTAGCAGAAAATGGAGACCCTATTCTTCCATGGGAACAATATTATGAATGTACAAGGAATGATAAATGATTTTATTGGTCTGGACTCGATCATAGATAGGTTTAATGATAATTGAGTTATGGTGGAAAAGAATATCGTTATAAAAGGTTATTGACTTATTGGGATGGGAAGGAATGAAATGCCATAAATTAGGGAAATAGGATTTGACTAATTCAAAGACATTGTGAATATTTTTGTGGACTGGTGCTTTGTAAAAGAGATTGAATGACTGTTTAAGAACATAATCTGTTCTTGGGGTAGACTTGTTAGGAGGCATTGGTTTTTAAATTCATCAATTTTGAATATAAGAATGGGATTAGTTAGTTGAGATTCAATTCTTTTGTAATTTACTTCTTCTTTGAGAAATTTAAGTTGTTTGGTTAATCGATTAATAGCATGAGAAATTGATCATTCTTTTAATTGATTTAATTCTTTGATCTCAAGTGGAGATATAAATTTAAAAGTGACAGTATGACCAAAAGCTTGTGTAGTTATTCCTTTAGGAGTAGTACTGAAAGGATATAATAAAAAGATAATGGTGTACCTAAAATGACTTTATCAGTTAAGTTTTGAACTAACACAAAAGATATTTTGAAACAAACATTATTTTGACAAATATGTATCTTTGGTAATTTATATCTGATATGCATTTGACTTCCATTAGTAGAACTTAATTGTTCAGTAGACTTATGATAATATTTGGTAGGAATTAATCCTTCTTGAGTACAATTTAAATCAGCGCCAATATCAATTAATGCGATGACTTCTATTTCAAAATCATTAATAACTAATTTGACTTTCGAATGCCATTTCTGAATATTAATTCGATTAATTAGATTGAGGTGATTACTATCGTGATCACTATTGTGTGGAGTAGTTCTATTATCAAAGCTGACTTTGTTTGGATCGGGTTCAGAACTAGATTCAAATTCTGATTCAGAGGATGATTTATTGGATTGTTGGAAATCATTAAGACTTTTGTTAATTTTTAATAGAGCAATGTCTTCTTCTAAGGTCTTGTCTTTAGCTTTTAATTCTTGAATAATTAGTTCAATATGATGAATTTCATTTTGTAAATCTTGTAAGGTGACTTCTTTATGTTTTTTTTTTTTTTTTTTTTTTTTTTTTTTTTTTTTAATCGGTCTAAAGTTTTAGTTAAACTAATGATTGGTTTATCATGTTTAGGTTTCTTATCTTTATTGATCAATAAGGATTTCAACTTATTAGTATATTGTCTATTTAATTCAGGATTTTCTAATATACTAATTAATTCAATGAGATCAGTTTCTTCTTGTTGAGATTTACTAAGAACATTGACTGTTTTACAACAAGTATCATTACATCCTAATTCAATTTCATTGTCAGTACTATTAGTAGGAGAATAATAGGAAGAAGTATCACTGGAGGGAATATCATCGCTAGATGAATGACTAGATTGAACATGAGTTTGATTTGGAATACTGGCTAATTTAAATATGTCAAGTATTTGTTGTTGATTTTCATCAGTAATCTGTAATTGGTTAAGTTTAGCTTTAAGTTTTCTTTTACTTTGCATTTATTGGAATAATGACCATTTTTTCCCACAATTATAACAAGTAACATCCGGTTTAGGTTTTGACTTTTGAGATTGATTAGATTTCTTATGATAAATTTTTTTTTTTTGAGTTTAGTATAATATTTATCAGTTGATTTAGAAGGGTAATATTTCTTTTTTATATTTAGTGGAGTATTTATAAGAAGATTTCTTTTTATTATTTTTATTTTGAGAAGGTGCTGTGGGAGGTAAGCCATGTTGTTCACACAAGTTACCTAATTCATATTTAGTTTTATGTTTGACTTTAGCAGCTTTTTGACTAAATTTCAGATCGATGCACATTTTTAATCATTCCTTTTGAATTGTGCTAATTATATCATCGTAGGTTAAGTTATCATATTCTATAATGCCAGTGGGTTGATTAAGAACATTGCGAATTTTATGGGTAAAAAGACTTGGTAATCCATTAATAATTTTTTTCCCCCAAAATGACTTAGTACAATCATCTAGAAGCATTACTCTAGAGGTAAAAACATCTTTATACCATCTAAAATCACTTAGAGTAGGGCAAGTTAAGTCACTGAGTTGATCATGGATACGAGAATGAATATTAGTTGGTGTACCTATAAAATGTTTGACTATGGTATATATTAAACTATTAATACCGTTAGGTATATATTAAAGTATTAATACCATTAGATATATATTAAAGTACTAATAAATAAATATCTAAAATAAATACCTTTAGGAAAACCTATTTATTAATTTATGTTTTAAAATTTATAAATATTTTAGATATTTATTAATTTATTTATTTTTACCAAATTAATTTTTATTATGTGTTTGGATGGTAATCATGTAATGGGTGGTTGTTAAGATTTTAATGTATAATCGGTATATTTAATATATGAAATATTTTTGGTTTTGGATTTTTTTATTTAATGGATTGGTTAATGATATCAAAGTTGTCATCATATTTGACTTTTGGAAAAATTAAAAACTAATTTAATGAAAATAAATAACCACCCATTACATGATGATCATCATCTAAATACATAATAAAAATTAATTTGGTAAAAATAAATAAATAAATGAATATCTAAAAGATTTATCAATTTTACATAATTTTATCTTTAGTAGGTAGAAATAATTTTAAAAATTCAAAATATTTTTTTGACATTTATTTTTCAAATTAATTTATTTTATCAAATTGACGATTTTACCCTTGAAATTAAGGAATGGTATCTTCAATTGCCTTTATTTGGAATAAGATTCAAAATTTAGGATTAAATGCGTCACAATTGAAAAGTCAGGGACCAAAGTGACATAACCCCCAAACTATAGAGACCGTTAGTGTAATTCGCTCTTATTTCAAATATATACTTCCATAATAAAAAAAAATCAAAAGTGTACACATCCACTGATTACACACACCCACTCAGTTACAAAGATATCCCTATGGTGATGGGATTTGGAAATACCTTTTGGCCCAAGTAGATTTTCTTAATCCTCAAATTGGTACCTGAAATAATGATGTATACTCCGGTTGAGGGTGTCGGAATTAATACTCCGTCAGACAAGTTAATATTCTCTTGAGTTTACTTTTTAATCACAAGTTATCACTCTCCCCTCTTTGGCTGATGGTCTTTCACTTTTATTTTGCTCTTTAGGGGCCAACTTTCTATTATGGGTTCTCTGCCCTCACAGCTGGACCCCCCATCGTTCCACAGGATTCGTGGACTATTCGGCCTTACAGGTAGGTTCTAGTCAGCCACGGTCCTGATCATCACTGCATATTCGGCAGTTTTGAGGATGAAGCCCAATCTAGGCCGACTTAAACTTGGCCCCCACAATTGCCCCGCAAACATCCAAGTAGGTTTAGTCTGATCGGCATAGTTGGTTAACATTCTGCTTGGACACCATGTCAAAAAACTCTCGAAAGTCGGAAATACGGCAGTTGCACTCTTTTCGGAACTAATTCGTCAGGACAGGTGCGATATTTTAATCATTACAGCTTCCCGCCCCTTCATATTTGACAGTTATTTAATGTTCGATTTGAAAACCAACCCTCCGTATATTCTTGAATAAAAAAGGCTCTCAACCTACTTTGCCATTCTTTACACCAACCTTCTTCAGGACTTTTGCATTTCTGCATTTTTGCTCCCCATCGTTCATCTTCTTCTTCGACTTGTAAGTTTCACTTTCTCTTCTCATTCTACTCTCATTCCAGTCCCTTGCGTGTTTTGTTTTTTTTCTTTAGTACACATTTTGTTTATATTCCATTTTTCCATTTTAAATGGTGAGGCATTTGAAAACCTTTCTCTCAAAGGAGCGAATCACAGCCTTCTGTCGTCATTTTTCCATCCTAGATGACGTCCATCTATCCTTTGTTGCAGACAATGTGGTGGACATGGAGAGGGCTGACACAAACACTATTAACTTCCTTCTTTTGGCCATTGTTGAAGGTGGAGTTTGATTCCCCCCCATCATTTTCTTAGGACAGTCCTATGCTATTGGGGTTTAATTCCCTCCCAACCTAACGTGAACTTCTACCGAATAATCATGGGCGTAGTAGAATTGAATCGCCGATTAGGTCTTAACCTAGGAATCCCAGTTATTTGACACTATTACGTTATGGCGAAATCAACTGGTCGACCGGGCCGTTACTTTTTGAGAGACAAAGACGTTGACCATCACTTGGTAACCATGCTCACCAGCTCTGGTAAAAGGGTTGATGATGTCACGGTCACTATCCATGGCAATTGGGAATTCGACGAGGGGGAAGATCGCCAAGACCCAGTGCCAAGGCAAAAAGGCGAACCAGGTGGCCGACTAGAATTGTTAGCATGACTTAAAGATGAACAATTTATTTGGTTCAAATATTGAGTGCTAATCATTTGTTTGTCTTGGAGGCAATGACTTGAAAAGGGCATTGACCTTGGCGAACGAAGCCATACTGGGGCAAGTCAAGGCGGTCCTTAATTATAAAGGCCATGCAAATCTTCAAGGACAAGGTTGCACAACCCATATTTTGCTGAGATACGATCCAACCTACTTCACTTTCTTGGCTGCAGATAATATCCCTATGTTGAGGCATGAACGATAGCTCACTGCACTTGTATTCCACTATAAAAGTCTAAGGGATATTGGTGTTGAGGGTTCTGATGCTGGCGAAGAGGTCGGCGAAGACGAGCAGTTAGAGGGCTGTGCAAAAGATCATGAACTTAACAAAGAAATTGAATTGGCATTTGAGCACATCAGCCCTGACCAGTGCATCGATCACCCCTGTATCTCTGGTTGAGTAGATTTATCTGCTCCAGAAGATGACATTTTTCACAGGATTAGAAAATCTTCCTGGGGCCGAATCCGAAGCCGAAGAAATGGGCGAAGAATCACTTGCCCAGTTTGCCAGACGACAAAATGCAGAGAAGATGGCGGCTAGGAGGCAAGTCGATGAGGCTGGAGGGAGCCAAGTAATGCCGACATGTGATGTTTCTCAAGAGAAAATGGCTCGCAAAACGATAGTCGTCGAATTGGTTCCTGAAGAGAGCGAGACACAAGTTTTAGGGGCTGATCTGATAGGGCGAAAGCGACCTGCCGAGGTCGTGACCGAGTTGGTGGAAGCACTGATTGAGAAATGGCCAAGGATGGAGATGCCATCCATCGAAGATGATGTATCCGAGGCATTCATCATCCAACCACGGATGAAGAATGTGTCGGTACTAACTAGTGGGTCGGCCATCAAAGATCCTGCCGTGGCCCTAAGTATGGCTTCGACACTTTCTTTGCTAGTAGACAAATCAACTTTCCGTGCCGAACCGGATGTCATCTTGATTGCTTTGGCGGCGCAGTTGGCCATATTGGTAAGTTGCAAAAATACCTTAAATTTTCCAAAAGCTAAAATTTTCATTACTACTCAGACTAACATGTTTTTGGCTTCATTGATTTGTTAGGCAGCGGGAAGGATCGTTGAGATCAGCAGTCGTCATTATGACGTCGTAGAGTGATTCAGCATCCTTGATGGCCGGTTAGAAGAAGAGCAGAGCAAGGCTGTTGCTGCAATTGCCGATTTATCTACGACCGACAAAGGCGGCAGAAGAGCAGGTGAGGGCAGTTGTTGCTCAGGAGAAAGCTCAACACGCTGACCTACTCCGAAGGGCCACTGAAGAGAGAGAAAACTTGAGAGACAGCTCTCTAAAGTCGGCTCAAGAAGAACTCTCAAAACTAAAGACCGATCTTGAAGAGGAGAAGAAGGCGAGTGAGCTCGTGGAGGCAAACACAGCCAAAGCCTTTGATGTCGGTGAGTCGAAGGCCAAGGAGTTGTACGCTGATCAAACCTTGAAGTTCGAGAATCAAGGCTTCAAGCACGGATGGCTCAAAGTTTTGGCGGCCACCAAGGTGATTCTCGATCAGCCGATTCCCTATGAGCAATTAGAAGTCGAACCGCTTGAATCGAATCTAGAGGATTTGGACTTTTGATCAGCTATTTTTGTAATGGATAGTTTCCTCTACCTTTGTTTTGTTATCTTTTGTTTTCCTCCGCCTTTGTTTTTTTAATAGATAATTTTCTCTGCCTTTGTTTTGTTAGCGTTTGTTAGCACTTTATTTTGGACTTAGGCCATTTTTATGTATAAAGTGAATGTACTCATGTAGTTTATTAATGAAAATGCCTATTTTGTGAATGAATGTGAATGTTTAAGCATTGAGAAACTAAAATGTGCCATATCACCATACCAAAAGTAAAAACACGAAATGGTTGTAGAGCTGAATACATTAATAAATCTAGAAGGCGAATAGATTAATAAATCTGCCCTTGACCCAGTTGAGCACTGAGCATAACTATAGAATACATGGACGAAGCATGTTCATGGGGTTAGGTGGGGCATTGTACTAATTCGGCGAAATGTTTGAAGAGAAACCGAATAGATTAACAAATTTTCCCTTGTCCCAGTTGATCACTGAGCATAACCACCGAATACATGGACGAAGCATGTTCATGGGGTTGGGTGGGGCATTGTACTAATTTGGTGAAATCTCTGAAGAGAAGCTGAATAGATTAACAAATCTACCCTTGCCCTAGTTGATCACTAAGCATAACCGCCGAATATATAGACGAAGCATGTTCATGGGGTCATGTGGGACATTGTACTAATTTTGCGAAATGTCTGAAGAGAAGCCGAATAGTTTAACAAATCTGCCTTTGCCCCAGTTGATCACTAAGCATAACCACCAAATACATGAGAAGATGGCGGCGACCGCGGGCGTTTTGTAATTGCTGAAGCTTGTAGACGTCCCTGAACGCCCCGGGAGGTTTAGGTCCCGTTCCGTTCATATTGGGTTCACTACAGTTCGGACTCAAATTGTCACGGTTCTTAATCTGAACCAAAGAGTCCAACTCTCGCAAATCGTTTTGAGAAACAGATTTTGAAAAGAAGTGCCAAACATGGACTGCTTTGCCAGATACAGAGTCGCCACCTAAATATTTTTAAAATGGGAAATTTAGGAAACCCTGACTCGGTGCCAAAGGCCACGTGTCCGTCATCACCAAATGTCTTGGCTCGGGAGCTTGGGTACGATCGGGGAAGGTCAGCTATGAGCACCCCCTTTCGCCCGGTCCGAAGACCGGCCTCTACTAACCGTGATATCCGATTTTGAAAACGTTATGTGTTCTTATTCCGGTTATTAGCCTAGAATTACTATGTTATGCGCACAGCAAACAAGTATAGACTAGATTGCCTAATTTGGAAATAAGTATTGCATATCCGTTCATTTTGAAAATGCTTCGGAATTTGCTACTCGCAAGTAGGCTAAAACACGGATTTCAACGAATTTTTCCAACTCAAGCAATCCAACCTCCACCCACAGGCATTCAAACAGTTTATCTCATATAAGCATTTAGCCACATGATAAGCCTACTGTCATGTTAAATTTGCTACTCACAAGTAGGCTAAAACACGGATTTCAATGAGTTTTTCCAACTCAAGCAATCCAACCTCCACCCACAGGCATTCAAACAGTTTATCTCATATAAGCATTTAGCCACATGGTAAGCCTACTGTCATGTCAACATTCACACGCATGCGAGATGATAAAGCGTAAAAACTTACATCGTACTCCGTGCCAAAACAACAAACTAGTTAGCAAACATGCATGATCCTAGTTCATGTTAAGTGACTAATGCGACACAAGCAATGGTGTAATCTAGACAGGCTCGGCTATCCTAAGCATGGCCTGTAAAATGCTACACGTAACAAGTATTCAATTTGGAAATTGAAATACAATGCGGTTAGCGCGATGTACCGAGCCCGGTGCATGTCAACAAATGCATGGATGCACGTATGCATTGCATAAGGTATGCTAAAATAAACGTGCCCTAATCTACCATCGTAAGCAGGTAAATAAAAGGGAAGAAAGAAGTGGGGGTTGGAAGACATGCACACACTCACCCACACTTATTACAGGTACGCCCTTGCCCGGAGGGACCAAAATAATAATACAAATTAACTAACTACGCAAGCTAATTAAATATTACAAATTAATTAAATTAACAAATTAATTAATCTAATTAAAACAGTAAAGCCCTCGGGAAGCGGGTCAGATGCAGCGCATGTTCGGGACTCGCTCGGAATCGCACTGCCATGCATGGTCTGCCTCTGTTTTCCCTGCTTTGCTCCTCTGAAAACTGCCAAAGTCTCAAGGATGCCTCTCTGAATACTGGGGATCACCACCGGCTGAAAGGGGACATCACCGGCTGAAGGATGTGGTCATCGGCACGAAATAGGTCCACCGGCCATTGATGGACTACCGGTCGGCAATAAGTTCCTGCAGAACCTGCAACTCACAGCAGCAGAGGTAGAATCTTGCATGGCAGCTCAATTCAAGCAATGTATGCACCAAACACATTCCTTATCATGTTTGTTACTCAAAGGGGGATGTGCCTCGATTCTCGGGCCACCAATCACGCACTTCAATGCATGATGGCCCAAAGAGCCAAGTGTGCAACTTCTATTTCAAATGAAATGCAAAGCAAACAAACAAAACAAGGCCCAATTCCCATCACCAAATCAAGGAACAAGACATGCATGCAGGATGCATTGCAACCTAATCATGTTAGCTAGGGATGCAACATGAGCATGTGAAAAACAATGCAAGCACACAAGCAAACATGAGGTAAGCATGCAAGCAAGCATATGATGGTCTTAAACATGACTTAGGCAACTCCAAATGGGCCTAAAATCAGTGGCCAAAATGCAAAGGAAATGAGACCAAACACACATACACACATGCACATGTCAAGGCACAAACCTAAGCATTAAGCAAGCAACTTTCAAGCACACTTAAAAGAGGCTAAGTATGGACAACTAGCATGCATAGAAAGCTTTGAAAATCATGTAAGAATATGATGCCAAATCAAGCAAACAAGATGAGCAAGGCATGCAATTAAGGTCCAAGTACTTGAGGCAAGCCAAAGGGGGATTGAACCACACTTGATGTAATCATGCATGGCATGCATTAAACAACTAAAACAGATTTTTAGTGCATAAAACCAAGCCCAAAGGACCACCTAGATGGCATCTAAATGGCTTGAATTCAAAGGCATGCACAAATGCACTTTCAAAGAGCATACAACACAAGCTCATAAGGCATTAAAGAGGCATGCAAGGCAAGCATACAAGCATGTTAAAGGGACTGAAATAGCATGGAAAATGGTTCCAAACCATTGAAATGATGCAAGCAACGCAAGCTACACATCCACAACTCAAGGCGTACAAGCCCGGCAAGCCACAAATGCAAAGGAGCTATACTAAGCATGCCAAAATCGATCCAAATGACTATGGACAGACCTAAAGCATGGCGAAATAAGCACAAAACATTCATAAGTCTAAGCCTAAATCATGCTCGAACAAAGGCTAACAACCTAAGACATGTTAAGGGAATTACAAGGCATTACATGGCAACTACACTAAACATGAATGGAGCACCAAAACCAACTTAATACAAAGTTATAACATGGCAATATAAGCATAAAATACAGCCATGGCATTCTCAACACACACTTGAACAAAGACTTCCTTAAGAGACCAAAAATGGTCCCTTTCAAGGACAACAAGGAGAGGGGTGGCCCTCCCCTTTTGGAGACTTCAAGGCACCATCTCCACCACCGAAATCCCTCAAGATTTCAGTGGTGAAGAGGCCCAAACACCAAAGTCTCGAAACTTGCACAAAATAGCACAAAATGAGGCCTTTCAAGGCCTAAGGGTGGTCAAACTTCCCCAAACCACAAAACACCCTTAACAAACAATTAAGAGGGCTTAAAAATAGAACTTTTTTATGTTATACACTAAACACAAAAAAATCTCTAAGATAGGTAGAAATAGGATGCAAAAATGGGGTAAAAAGTACTAGATTCTCACCCTTGTTGACCTTCTTCACAAGTGTTGATGTTGTTGCTTCCTTGGGCTCAAATCTAGCCAAGAACCTCAAGAACAAGCTTTGATCCTTGAAGATACCAAGAAAAGGTGAAAGACTAGGTGCTTATGTACAATAATATGAACAAATGCACCTAGAACACTTAAGAAAGAGAGGTATAGAGATATGATATGTATCAATCCTAGACCTAAAACCAGAGCTCTCTCTGAGTTGTTTTCTCTCCAAAAATTCAACCCTAAAGCCAAGGGGAAGGCTCCCCTTATAGAGGAGCCAAACTTGTAATACTTACAAGTTAAGCAACCAAGAGGGACATCCCTCCATACACGTGTATGGAGGGAGAGCCAATGCCAGACAGCTGTAATAAAATATCTGAAAAAGTAGCTGAACAGTAATCGGCTAGCCAAAAATGTCATTTTGACAAAATTGAGTGTCGACCGGCAACAAGAGTGCCGACCGGCAATGTACATTGCCGGTGGAAACAAAAACCAGCCGGTGGCCTCTAGCTAGTGCCTGTGGTGTGTGGGGATGCCTCACAAGGCATTCCCTGCTCCTCTGAGGCAAAACACAAGTGTTTGGTGCAAAACCAGACACAAAACAGTCGAGTTCAGAGATCCTGAGACAAGGCGCGTAGCCGAGAACTCCGGGAACTCCAAACGAACACAAACATGGATAATCACCGAGTGTTCAAGCGGTGACGTCCAAGTCTTGAGGACGGTCAAAAATGGGGTGTCTACAAAGCTGTAATTAATAAACAGGGTGGCCAGGTGTGTGTAAGGCCTGTGGCCTCTTTAAATGGAAGCTGCTCAGACCTAATTGAATGTAAAAGGGAAAAAAGCACTGCGTCGATGTGAGAAAAATTCATATGTTTAGCAGAGTATTCTTCAACAGCAGAGGGGAAGGAAAGATGTTAGTTGAACTAGATGCAGAAATGAACCGCGGAACTGGTGGCAAAGCCTTTTGAATGGGTAAAATGGCGTTAGAGGGGGGAGGGAAATGTCGGTCCCCCCCATTGTCGAAGCAGGTCCCCCAGAAGGGGTGAAGTGGAAAAATTAGCAAGAAGGGGGGTGGATCAACGAGGGAACTCAAGAACTGGAAGTGTACCTGCTTCAACGCAGAACGAACCGAGTAGGCCACCATGCCCATTAAGTTTTTCAGTGTTTATTGGGAACAAGCCAATGACTGAGGCAGACTCAATTATTCGGGATCTGAACGTGGCAGTCGAGTTTACTTGGCAAATGTTTCCACCCAAAGTGCAACAATTAATGATCGGACGGGGTGACTATGAAATTTTCAGAAAGGGCATTCTTGGAGTGGTCAGGGGACTCTATAGCTCATATGAGATTGGAATGCGCCTTTGAGCTGCGAAAAGAGAAATTGAACAAAAAGACGGGCGTATTCGGGACTTAGAGCGCTGCGCGAAAAAGGCCGAGAGTGAACTGAGAAAAGCTAAAGTTGCCCAGACTCAATTGGCAGACACAACGAACTCGGTTGTAATAGACAGAGTAAACCAGCGCTTGCTTGATCATGCCATAGCCGATCGGGATACGACAAGCATGTTTGCAAAAGAAGAGATAAGAACACGAGCCTACGAAGAAGGTTTTTTTGATGGCCAAAAGATCGGGATTGAGAAAACTAAAGAAAAGTTGGCGGATGACATTTGTCGATGTGAGAACCGTGGTTTTAAGCACAGATGGACCAAGGCCTTGCAAGTCACTGGTATCAACTCGACGTCGCCGTTGTACCAAAGCTACAAGTTTCCCTTCGAAGCCTATGACGCCAAGAAAACTGATGATGAAGAAAAAGGTCTCAGTCCGAAGAAAGCCTAAATAATGAGAAAAACTTGTATTGTACTTTTAATTTAGCAGGATCCATGTATTTGTCTTTGTAGCAAGATTTGAAGCTAAAAACCGTGTATTGCTCGAAATAAATATGCATTGTGTTTGTTTACTTGTAGTAATTTGGTTACTAAATTTCGTCAATTTCGCGAACTCTGAATTCTTAGATTGATTCGACCACTCTTGCGCAACACAAAGGGTGCTCCGAATTTGAAGGCTTATTTAGCCAATCATGCCGAGCACGAGGGGCACTCCGAATTTAGAGGCTTTGTAATGGCCAAACGTGATTAAGCACGGAGGGCGCTCCGAATTTGAAGGCTTGTTCGGCCAATCATGCCGAGGATGAGGGGTGCTCCGAATTGGGAGGCTTTGTAATGGCCAAACGTGATTAAGCACAGAGGCGCTCTGAGTTCGAAGGCTTGTTCGGCTAATCGTGCCCAGCACAAGGGGTGCTCTGAATTTGGAGGCTTTGTAATGGCTAAACGTGATTAAGTACGAAGGGTGCTTCGAATTTGAAGGCTTGTTTGGCCAATCATGCCAACCACGAGGGGTGCTCTGAATTCGGAGGCTTTGTAATGGCCAAACGTGATTAAGCTCGGAGAGCGCTTCGAATTCGAAGGTTTGTTCGGTCAATCGCGCCGAGCACAATGGGTGCTTCGAATTCAAAGTCTTTGTAATAGCCAATCGTGATCAAGCACGAAGGGAGCTTCGAATTTGGAGGCTTATTCGGCCAATCATGCTGAACACGAGGGACGCTCTGAATTCGGAGGCTTTTATCAAGTGGCAAATTAAAACGAGAAGTTAATGAGAAAGGCATATTGTATTGCTGAGAAACCACATAGATGTTTACATGCTTGGACAGCAGCAAAAACAAAAGCAGACTAGCATATCATACAAGTTAGTTTAATGATAAAATTTACGCAAGTGGGTCGAATTCCAAGGTTGTGGTAAACTCTCACTAGCTATGTCTGAGAGGCGATATGCTCCCGTGCCAGCAATCGAGTCAATCTGGTAAGGGCCGTTCCAGTTGGGGCCTAGTTTTTTGTCTATTGGGTTTTTAGTAGTAGGGAGCACTTTCTTGAGTACCAATTCTCTAAGGGCATAACGGTGCAACTGCACGTGCTAGTTATATGACTTGGCGAGATGCTGTTGATATTGCGCCATGAGCGCAAGAGCTCGATCTCAGCGCTCCTCAATCAAATTTAGACCTAAGGCCAACATCATGTCATTACGCCTTGTGTCAAAAGCCTTTGATTTCAGAGTGGGCACGCCGATCTCAAGAGGGATGATAGCCTTTGTTCCAAAGCACAAGGCGAATGGCATTTCTCCAGTGGACTACCTCGGAGTGGTACGGTGAACCCACAATACACTAGGCAACTTGTAGACACCCCATTTTTGACCGCCTTTAAGACTTGGGGGCTTCAGGTTGATCACTTGGTGACGAAAGTTATGCTATGCAAAGGTTCGATTTCTTCGGTAAGGAGAGCTTCAAATCCTAACCTTACACCCTATTTTGGATCAAAACTATTTTGACTAAAATTATTTTAGACCTTAAAACCCTCTCTTTCAAAATATTTTTGAAAAAAGTTTCTACAATGTTCCAAGGCTCACATTTCGTTAAATGTTGCGCTTTTCGATAAACCGAGCAAGGACAAAGTGGAAATAAATGAAAGAGAGGTGAACTCTTGAAAAAAAATCTTCAAAACACCTTATTTAGAGGTTTGGAGTTGAAGAAAATAGGAGGGGAGGGAAGAAAACTAGTCGAAGAGAAGTTAGGCATGAATGCGGTTAGGACCGAAACTGAGCAGTCTTTACTAAAATAAGCATATTTTTTTTACACACTTGGAATTTTGATGTGAGGCTGCCACCATTGGAAATAAGACTTCTGGGGCTTCAATTTAGGCTTAAGAATGACCTGCAAAGGAGTCCGGGTGAAGGAGATATGCCCGTTTGAAGTTGGGCCTGGAGAGTAGATTTTTCTAGCCAGCCACTGGTGGAGTGTGTCGGCCATGAATGGAGCTTGTCGGCCATGTGTCGGCCAGAGGTGCATTTTGTCGGCCACTGGTGTCCAAAAGTCAGTTTTTGTGCAGATATTTTCGTTCAGCTGTTTGCACAACGTTCCAGCTATCCATTTTGAGATATTTTCGACCTGAGCTCTCATTTTTCTATAAATAGAGGACCTTCTCTATTTTTTTTCAAGGTTGGAAATTTTGGGAGCCTCTCTCTCTACAATCCTTTCTCTCTCTCTACAATTCTCTCTCTCTAGATTTCTCTCTCTATTGAACTTTTGTGCATACAAGTAGAGATACGCTTTCTAGTTTGCCTATCTGCCCTTAACCAAAGTTGCTTATCTTTGGACTGAGGTTGCTTGAGACCCTCTTTGAGCTCATAAAGGTGTTTGTGGCTTGGATTGTTGCCTATTTTGTGCTTTGGCTCCAAGAGGTATACTACTTGCTTTGCTAGCTTGTTTTGCACACTTGCTTCGCCATCTTTTTCTACTATTTTGGGGCAGGTTTTGACATGTAAAAATTTTTGTTTTTGAGGCCTAAAAGTGGTGGTTTGAACCCTTTTGAGTTAGGGGGTTGTCCATCCCTTTTGCTTCTTAGCTTGTTAAGTTTTTGAGCTATTTTCATCACTTGCAAAGGAATTTTTTTAGGCCTTTTAACCATTGAATTTCAGAGGTTTTTCAGTGGTAAAAACCTTCTTTGAAGTCTAAAATTGGAGGGGTTAGGCTCCCCTCCTTGTGTCTTGTTTGCATGCCTAGTAAGCTTCATTAGTTAACATATTTTTCTAGCTTACTTTAGCTTAAGTCCAGTATGTTTTTGCCTCTATTTTGACCTGTTTTGGCTAGTTAATTCAATTGAGGCTTGTTTTGCATAGTTGTAGTGTTAAGTCCTTCACTAGCTTAGTGTTTTAAGGCATTTGCCACCATTGTTTTGAGTTGGAAGCATGTTTTAGTGTTGTTTTGCACTCCATTTCAGCACCTAAATCTCTACAACCTCCCTCTTTGCTTCACTCTTTTATTTGCTTTTGAGATTTGTTTTTAACTTCGGATTCTTTAAGCTTAAGATTGAGGTTCTGCTTAATGGTTTAATCCTCTTTGAAGGTTCATTACGAACGGCATGATCTCTTTCATGCCTTAAATTACCCCTTGGTTGACACTTCTTTCCATTAGAGGACACTCACTTTTGGACTTAATCGATTAAAGAATGAATCGGTAATGTAAAATGAGTAAACAAAATGAACAAGTAAAAGAGGCAAGATAAGCATCTTTCGTGTTGCATTGCATGTGTTCAGATCGGACGTTAATTCAAACACTAAGGAAAATGGGACATTTCATACTTGAAAGTGATGAAATGTGCCACTTTCCTTGGTCACCATCACCCTTGATCATGCATGATAGGGTCGTGGTCTTTTTAAGTCTTGTTTTGCACTCATTAAACTTGTAGAAACTTGGTTCTTGGGCCATCATGCATGGAAATTCCTTAGTTGATGGTTTGAGAGTCAAGGGTTACACTCCTTTGAGCTTGTGTGATGATAAGGAGTGTAAATAGGACAAACAAACTTGCAAAAGTACACTGTTTTGCTTTGTTGTGCTCTCTGTTGCAGTAGGGAAGTCCAAACCAGTGGTGGCTGACAGCCTCCACCAGCGGCCGACCGGCCACCATTAGTAGTCGACCGGCCACCTTTGTTGGCCGACTGACCATCAGTAGTGGCCGACCAGTCCCCCTGTTGGCCACCAATGAAATTTAGCAGATTGTTCCTGAGGCAGAACATATTTGATCTGGAGACGAGGAAAGTATAAGTGCTTCTATGCAACAGAGGTTTGCAGCAGCAAAACAATGGCCATTCGGGTGGAATATTGAGCATGCATGCATCCCTTACTTCCTGAGGCCTTTTAGTTGCTTTGCTTAGTTAGTTAGTGGTAGCTAATTCATGCAAATGTTGCAATTATTTAAGTAGATTAGTTAGTTAATTCATGTTGTAATTAATTAGCTTAGTCGCTTTGTAATTAGTTAGTTAAGTGTTTAGCTAATTAATTTGGTTTGTAATGTTTAACTAGCTTAGAATAGTTAGTTAATTCATATTGTGTTGTAATAGTTAGCTTAGCTTAGTGTAACTTAGCTTATTTAAATGCTAAACTGCATGAATGCTTGTGGATGAAGGCTTTGTTGTTTGAATTGGAACAATTCATCAAATGTGTGTTTTAAGCCCACTTTGTTGTGGCAAATCATGTTTTAAGCCCACTATGTTTGGTGGCAAATCTGCGTCTTTAAGCCCACTTGAGGTGGCAAATTCAAACCATTTTCGCAAACAAACATGAGTTGAATTGTTCCAAGTCTTGCAACTAGTCTATACTTGCTTGTGTGCGTCACATAGTAAAGCTAGTTTAATAACCAGAACAAGAACACATAAGGTTTATAAAATGACATATCATGATTAGTAGAGGCCAATCTTTGATCGGGCAAGCGGGTTGCTCAATTCATGACCTTCCCCTCCTCGTACCCAAGTTCCCGAGCCGAGGCAACTTTGGTGATGATGGATACATAGCCTTTGGCACGAGTCAGAGTTTCTTAAATTTTCCCAAAAACAAAATATTTAGGTGGTGACTCTGTATCCGGCAAACAGTCAAATTTTGGCATTAGTTGAATTAAAATCAATTTTACAAAAAGATTTGCCAGATTGGACTCTTTGGTGATTATCAATTTTACATTGCACTTGTGAGACTAGATTCAGAACCGCGGGAGTCCCAACTATGAGGCATTTCTTTTCAAATCCTTTCTGAAAGGTGGGGTGTAGAAAAAGGCGAGTCCACAGTTTCTGGCCACTCCGTTGGGGATTCAGAGAACTTGACTCGAACTCATGATATGTTGTTTGATTTACACTTATGTGTTTCTTTGTATTGCATTTGCATCGGTGTGCCTAAGTCACAGTGTTTTCCATATGCTATTCCTGAACGGTTTGCCAGAGGCTTGCCTGGAAAAGCTTGCCAAAAGGCTGACTAGTTGCGGCCTTTGCCATGATGGGAACACAACTCTTGGATCTGGACTACCACTATACTGTTTGATCCTCCTTTCACTTCTCGGTGTTAGGTGTGAGAGGTATATTAGGTAGTCTTATTGAGGTACCCTTTTTGACCAATCAACCTAGTTGCATATCGAAAACCATAAAGACTGTTCCAAACTAGGACAGGTTGCTTACCCGAATGCAGGATTGTGTGAAGTCACTTGTTGTGCATAGTGAAACCCTAGCTCCTAACGAAACTAGGATAGAGTAACCTTATCCCCCTCATAGGGGTGTTTTGGTTCTCACTTAACTGGAATGTTCTTTACAGTGAAACTATACAGGGATGTGCATATCAGTTGCAAGGTTGGTATCAATTTTTGGGGCAGAACTGAGTAAAGAGTACATTCATTCAGCTGTGATCATATCTGTTCTAGTGAAACCAGGCGCTGTCTGTTTTCTCTTTTGCTAGGTAGTCCTGGAACTATAGCTTCAAAAGGCTCTGATATCCCCTAGGTATTCTGGACTAGTGTCGATAGACTTTGTCAAATCAAGAGCAACTAGTTTTCCTTCGCCGGTGGCAAGGCAAAGAAGGGCCAAACAGGGCTCACTGGTTCTATAGGTCGAACATTCACCAGTTAGATCACCTTTGTTCAACTCAGCAGACTCGCGATGGCACAGAGTCCGGAAGAAGTCGTGGCCATGATAGCGGCATTAAACCAGGGAATCGCCATGCAAGATGAGACCAATGCTGAAATGCAACGCCCATCTGGGGCATCTGCTACACATCCAGTTTCAGGACCCCAGCCGAACTTGGACCCACTTCCGTCAATTGAAGATTCGCATGGTCCAGATCCTCAAGAAGGGTTGGCTCAAGCTCAGGTTTTCAGACCCCTGGTGCAGCCTAATGAGGGGCTTTTTCCCCTTGATACTAATGATCTCGATCTGACCTTGGTGAAAATTGCGAACCTTGAGAAGCAATTCAAAAAGGCACAGGGCCTTAATGCCATTCCTGACATTGAAAATAGGTACACCGAGGCTGCCGTAAGGCTCCCAAACAGATTCAAAATGCCACATATTGACCGTTTCAACGGATCTGGAGATCCTATGGTAAATATCTGGCTTTTCTTGGATGACCTGAAACCGATGGGTCTGACTAAGCCGCAGAAACTCTCTCTATATGGAAGAACCCTGTCGCGTATAGTAGCCACTTGGTATGCCAAGTTGGAGGATAAACTGAAGCAAAACTGGAAAAAGTTGGCTGAGGCCTTTGTCGATCAGTATTCTTACAATACCCAAGTTGAAATGACCACTCAAGAGCTTGAAGCAACCCACCAGAACCCTATAGAATCTTTTGTGGAATTTGTTGCAAGGTGGAGAGCAAAGGCAGCACAGATAACAAATTGACCTCCTGAGAGGGACCAAGTGCCGATAGTGGTGCAGAACCTTTGTCATGACCCGACCCCGCCCCCATGGGTTGAGGACATAATCGGCCAGTAATAACGAGATTGCCTACGGCCTTAAACCAAATCAGATATATTTTAACAGAGTTGAGGGAGCCAAACGGAAGCAATTTCAAACTTTTGTCCATAGAGTTGTGCTTACATGGCACGTCATAACATTTTACAAACATACATTAATAACTCACATCAAGGAAAGTTAACATATAAGCTTTACACAACAGGATCATTCAAGTCATGGTCAGCCAATCAAAACTATATACAACCGTAATCCAAAGTTCTCGCCAACATGACAAAGAAAAATATAACAAAATAGCAAAAGGGCGAAAACAAGTCTCGTGTGTGAGACGTATGGGCTGACTCTTCAAAACCTTGACTGTTTCACACAAACTTCACTGAGGCTGGGTTTGGACCTCCCTTGGCTCACCTACAGACACATGAATGAGCGTGAGCGAAAGCCCAGTGAATAATATCAAATGAAGAAGATACATGAACGGTATTTAGAACAACATACATCAGACGGCCTTGGGCCCAATTCATATTTCTATCTAGTATATATATATATACAGGTCAAGTGACTGCGATTCCAAACACATCAAACGGCCTCGGGCCCAATTCATTCATATCCGACGGACTTTGGCCCAATTGTTCCTATTCGACGGCCTTTGGCCCAATCATTCGTGTCAAACGGCCTTTGGCCCATTCATTCGTGTCAAACGGCCTTTGGCTCATTCATTCATGTCAAATGGCCTTCGGCCCAATCTTTCATATCAAACGGCCTTCGGCCCAATCATTCATGCCAAATGGCCTTCGACCCAATCTTTCATATCAAACAGCCTTCGGCCCAATCATTCATGTCAAACGGCCTTTGGCCCAGCATTTATGCATGTTAAACGGCCTTCGGCCCAATCAATTGTACCCAACGGCCTTTGGCCTAACCATATGGCATAACAAACATTTGTCCACAATTCAAATTAACAACTTATAAGACTTATATAGGAATAAGCAATTGGACAAATAACATACTTCAAAATATCTTTACTAAGATATTACTCACAATGTTCTGCCGGCAGATTTGCCCTGGAACTTGACCCTAGGAGCTTCAAACACTCAAGTTCTTTGAGTTTAACTTCCAATTCTTAAGCCTTGAGCCAAAATTGCCCAATTCTTCATCTTTCTCTCTCTAGAGCCGACCCTCTCCCACTCTAGAGTGTAAAATCTGATTTTGAGCTCAAAACTCAAGGAATGTGGGTGTATAATGGCTCCTTTTATAGCCCCTCTTAATCAAATTCCATTAACACTAATTAATTGAGCACTATTTCATCAATTTAATCTATTTAATTTGATCCAAATCAATTTTCAATTAAATTTCAGTGTAGGCTCTAAAAATTACGCTAATCACAATGGCGTAGTTAATTTCGATTTCTGTGGCCGATAAGGCCTTCAATTTAAATTCTAAAGCAGATAATCAAACAGATTTTCCTACGGTGAACAGATAGAATCAAAACCACATATATTCATATAAATGGCACTCAAAATCATAGCAAACACATAATCACATTCGTAATTAAGATTAATTAGCATAATACGGAGCAGGGTTATCACAGTCTTCCCCCCTTTAGGAAGTTTGGTCCACCAAACTTATTTTACCTTCATCGAGAAACAAATGTGGATAGTGTAGTCGTATTTCATCATCTTTTTCCCATGTGACATCCATCCTATAGTGTTCTTTCCATTCCACTTTCACCATTGGGATGGACTTGCTTCTCAATTGTTTCACTTGTCGATCAATGATTCGCTCCGGCCATTCGGCGTACTTCATATTTTTATCAAGAGCTACCTGGTGATAATCAATCACATGAAACGAATCTCGAAGATAACCTCTCAACATTGATACATGAAACACATTATGGATTTGTTCGAATCCCAATGGCAAAGCGACTCGATAAGCAACTGGACCAAGCCTTTCCAGAATTTGAAACGGCCCAATGTAACGGGGCGACAACTTACCCTTCTTTCCAAACCTGACTTGGCCTTTCATCGGAGTCGCACGGATAAATACATGGTCACCAACCTCATACTCGAGAGGTCTTCTTCGAACATCTGCATAATTCTTTTGTCGGTCCTGAGCTGTTTTGAGCCTTTGCTGAATGGTTTTGATCTTCTCAGAAGTGTCTTGCACAATTTTAGGCCCAAGCAAGGCCCATCCCCAACTTCTGTCCAACAAATTGGTGATCTACACCTTCTACCATACAAAGCCTCGTATGGTGCCATATCGATGCTGGAGTGGAAGCTGTTATTGTTTGCAAACTCTGCTAGTGGCAAATAATCTTCCTAACTCCCTTGAAAATCTAAAGCACACATTCTCAGCATATCTTCTAACGTCTGTATGGTCCGTTCTGATTGCCCATCTGTCTGTGGGTGGAATGCAGTACTAAACCTTAGTTCTGTCCCCATAGCTTTCTGCAAACTCTTCCACAATCTAGATACAAATTTCGGATCTCTATCCGACACAATAGATACTGGAACTCCGTGCAAACGGACAATCTCATCAACATATATAGTGGCCAGTTTATAAGCATCGAATGTAGTCTTAACAGGCAGAAAATGTGCAGATTTAGTCAGTCTATCAACTACAACCCAAATAGAATCCATACCTCGAGGAGTCCGAGGTAGACCAACAATAAAGTCCATAGTCACATGCTCCCACTTCCATTCAGGAATAGGGAGAGGCTGAAGCAGACCTCCCGGTTTCTGGTGTTCAGCTTTAACTTGCTGACGTTGAAGGCACTTGGACACATATTCCGCAATTTCTTTCTTCATTTTGGGCCACCAGTAGCTTTGTTTCAAATCCCGATACATTTTGTTATTACCCGGATGTATAGCAAACACTGAGTTATGGGCTTCATCTAGAATTCTCTTCTTTAGTTCTGGAACATCTGGGACACACATTCGGTTTCGAAATTTCAGCACTTCGTTTTCAAGGCTGAACTCTGCTTTCGGACTTGTCTCAAATTCATCGATCACTTTCTTGAGGAATTCATCTTCTTTTTGCCTCTGTTTAATTTCAAAGATTATTGCTGGCTCAACTGAAATGGCGGCTATCAATCTGCCCTATTCACACGGTACCACTTCTATCTCGAACTTCTCAAAATCTTGCAAGATCTCCTTCTGTTCAGTAAGTAAAGAAGCCAAACCCCCCATCGATTTCCTACTCAAGTCATCAGCAACTGTATTGGCTTTCCCAGGGTGATACTGAATCTCGAGGTCATAGTCCTTTATCAATTCAAGCCATCTTCTCTGTCGCATATTCAGCTTCTTCTGTGTAAAGAAATATTTCAGGCTCTTGTGATTTGTGTAGACTTCACATTTTGCCCCATACAAATAGTGCCACCAGATTTTCAAAGCAAAAACAATTGTGACCAATTCTAAATCATGTGTTGGGTAGTTCTTCTCATGTGGCTTCAACTGCTGAGAGGCGTAGGCAATTACCTTTCTGTTCTGCATTAGTACACAACCCAAGCCTTATAAGATGCATCACTGAAAATTACAAAGTTTTCCGTACCTGTGGGCAATGTCAATACTGGTGCAGTGGTGAGTCTCATTTTCAGTTCATGAAAGGCAGATTCTCTTTCGTCATTCCATTCAAATGGTTGCCCTTTGCATGTCAGTTGGGTAAGAGGTACAGCTATCCTCGAAAAGTCTTTCACAAACCTCCTGTAATACCCGGCTAAGCCCATGAAACTGCGGACCTCCGTTACATTTGTCGGTGTAGGCCAATTCACAATTGCCTCTATTTTTTGTGGGTCCACTGAAATCCCATCTTTGTTGATAACATGCCCTAAGAAAATAACTTCATCCAACCAAAACTCACACTTCTTTAGTTTAGCAAATAATTTCTTTTCTCTAAGTGTTTGCAAAACAGTCCTCAGATGTTGTTCATTTTCAAGTTTATTCCTTGAGTATATCAAAATGTCATCAATAAAAACCATAACAAATTCATCAAGGTAGGTCTTAAAAATTTGGTTCATTAGGTCCATAAAAGCCACAGGGGCATTAGTCACCCCAAATGGCATAACAAGAACTTCATAATGGCCATACCTTGTTTGAAACGCAGTTTTCTCAACATCTTCTGCTTTCACTTTCAACTGGTGGTACCCGGATCTCAAATCAATCTTGGAAAACACTTGTGATCCCTGCAACTGGTCAAACAAGTCATCAATACGGGGTAAGGGATATTTATTCAGTTCTCGGTAGTCAATACACAAGCGTAAAGTTCCATCTTTCTTTTTCACAAATAACACCGGTGCACCCCATGGTGAAGTACTAGGTCGGATAAATCCTTTATCAAGTAGGTCCTGTAACTGTTCTTTCAATTCTTTCATTTCAACAGTAGCCATTCTGTAGGGAGTTTTAGAAATAGGCTGAGTGCCTGGCACAATTTCAATAGTAAATCTATCTCCCTGTCCACCAATTCCCCTGGTAATTCATTTGGAAACACATCTAGAAATTCTCTAACAATATGGATACTATTCAATTCAACATTCACAGATTGTTCAGATAGCACATAACACAAATAACCTTGGCACCCTTTCCTGATTAATTTACATGCTTTCATTGTAGATATCAAATAAGGTGGAGGCACTACCTCGTTACCCACAAACACAATTTCTTCCTGTTCCGGTGGTTTAAACACAACCCATTTTGTTACACAACCAATGGTGGCACAATATTTAGTTAACCAATCCATGCCCAGAATTATATCAAAGTGCCTAAAGTTCAAGGGCAACAAATCCACATACAGAATAGCATTCCCAATTCACATGTCACAAAAACGATATACAGATTCACACAATACAGATTCCCTGGATGGAGCAGATACACATAGCAGATATGGAAATAATTCTAGAGGTCTACTCAGTCTAGATGCAAATGCACATGTTACGAAAGAGTGTGTTGATTTGGAGTCAATTAACACAAAAGCATCCTGATTACATATAGAAATAGTACCTGAGACAACTGCGTTAGCATTCCGTGTATCACCCGAAACAAGCGCGAAAACTCTCCCTTGCCTCACGGTATCTCCGGTGGTAGTAGATCTCATATTATTTCTTGATTTTGGGATGGATGTTGTTGAGCTAACAGCTAATTTTCCACTATTCTGGTTACAATCTCTGGCCATGTGCCCTTGTTACCACATTTAAAACAGACTCCCGACACACGGTAACAAACCCCACGATGCCTTTTACTACAAATATGGCACATAGGAGATGTATCTCGGGAAGAATTCGAAGTACTTGAGGAGCCCGTGTTTTGCTTCTTTGAAAATTTCTTCTTTGAAAAGAAGACCTGTCTTTTGCCACCCTTCCAGTCAGTTGTTGATCTGGTCTGTCTAGATATGTTAGCTTATGATATTATGGCCCGGTCTAGCACCCCAATATAGGTTTCCAGCTTCAGGACATTTACCCTTTCTAAAATGTCTCGCTTTCTTGTAGTCGGTATCGATCACATGTGGTGCAAACCTGGCCAACTCAATGAATTTGGCCTCATACTCAGCTACTGTCATGCTGTCTTGTTTAAGTTCCATGAACTCCGATACTTTTCTGTCACGAAACATTGAGGAAAGTACTTATCATAGAAAACTTCCAGGAATTTCGCCCAGCCAATGTCTTTATGATTTTCATGCATTAACATCCACTATCTTCTTGCTTTGTCTTCTAGCATAAAAGTGGCCATAAGTACTTTCTGTGTCTCTAAACAAGGAAACACCTAAAACAGCTTTTCAATGCCGAGAACCCACGCCTCGGCCTTTAACGGATTTAATCCCCCATGGAACTGTGGTGGTTTCATTTTCTTAAACTCTTTGGTGAGAGCTATTATTCGGTCATCATTCTGTAAGTCTGGCACGAGTGGTGCCGGAGGTGGAGGTTATGGTTGCTGCCACTGTTGTTGCCACTGTTGTTGTTGCCTCAATGTTTCTGCCATTTCCTGAATTAATCTTTCCATCCTATCCATTCTGGCAGTAGAGGACTCCTCAATTTCATCACCTCTTGTTCTCACCATCTGATTAGACTTGCATTATTCTCTATACAAAAGTTTCACAAGTATGCATATACTAAAGAGCATATATATTCACATAATTCGCAATGCAAGTAAATCACAAACATATAGCACATAATCATTTATTTCAGAGCATTTAAACATAGTCTCAATGTTTACAAATTCCTACTTATCACATGAATGCATCTGTAGACACCCCATTTTTGACCGTCCTCAAGACTTGGATGTCATCGTTTGAACACTCGATGATCATCCATGCTCGTGTTCGTTTTGAGTTCCCGGAGGTCTCGGCCGCGCGCCTTGCCTTAGGATCTGTAAACTCGTCTTTTTGTGCTTGGTTGTAGACCAATCACTTGTGTTTTTGCTTCTGAGGGAAGAGGGTGGCTTGTTGGCCATCCTCTTAACCCATCGGCCAAGGCATGATGCCATCGGCCTTGTGTTCTTGCCATCGGCTAAAAGTGTTGGCCGATCGGCACTTTTTTTGGTCGGTCGGCACTTATGTTGGTCGATCGGCCATATTTTTGAGCCGAGACCTTTCCATCTGCTTTTTGCAGATATTTTCTGCCAGCTGACAACTGATATCCACAATTCACATCCTCCATACACATGTATGGAGAGATTTGTTTCAAGACTCAAGCTTGCTCAACAAGCTTGAGAATTGGAATTCTATAAGAAGGGAGCCCCTCCTCCCTCTCAGGGGTTCCAAAAAATGGAGTCTTGAGAGATAGATATACATTTGTATCTATATCTCCTTGTTGATCCTTATTTTGTGCTCTAAAGTGTCTTTTTGTCTTACTATTGCACACAAACACCTAGTAGAACACCATCCTTTGGTTGCTGAGGTCCTTAGGAGTTGTTTTTAGTGTTCCTGAGCTGGTTTTGGCCAGAGGAGGTTGCTGGAGTAGTGTTCTTGATGGTGTTCTTCAAGGGTGAGCTTCTTGCTTTTAAACCCCCATTCTTGCTTAAGCTTTTAGACCTATTTACTTATTGTTTTAAGCTTAACTCTAAACTGTAAAAAGTTCTGATTTTTGGTGCTTAAGACCTTTGTTTAAGGTCACTTTTGTGTTTGGGGTTGTTTACCCCTTCTTAGGACTTGTTTAGCCTTGCTTTTGTGCCTTCTTTGTGAGCTTCGGGATCACTTTATTTTGGCCTTCTTATCACTGAAATCCAAGGGGATTTCAGTGGTGGGAATGGTGTTTTAAGGTCCCAAAAAGGAGAGGGTCATCCCCTCTCATTGTGTCTTCAATACTTACCTTGAATACCTCATGTGTGAGCATGTTTGTTAGGCTTGTTTTAGCTTGTATATTAGTATGTATTTGTGGTTATTTTGCTGAGGCTTACCACTGTTTTTGCTTGGATTGATCACTCTATGCATGGTATATACGCTTGTAGTGTAAATCACACACACTAGCTTTGTATGCTTCATGAAGTAGCATATATTTCTAGCTTGCTTGGAGTCCTTTTCAGCATGTTCTTGGGCTTGTTTTACCCTGATATACCTCTGTTAGGGTTTGGTTAATAGCCTCTTACATGCTTCATGTACTTTTCTTGCAATCCTCTCATTTGTCTTAACATGCATCATGCATTTGGATCATCATCCTTACTTGTTTTGGCTTAACTTCAAGAAGCTTTTGTCTATGTGTAACATGTTTAAGCTCTGATTTTGGTTGTCTTGGTCATGCATGACTTGTTTGTATAGCCTTGGTTCAATCTAGCTTGTTAGTTTTGAGTATTGAGTCCTCTAGCATGCATTACTTGGACCATTTTCATGATTCGGCATCATTTCATATGTGTTTTCAGTCCATGTTTCATGCTCAAATGCTTGCACTTATCATTCCTTTAATGCTTTAAAGAGTTGATGTTTTATGCCTCATGAATGGATCATTATGCATGCCTCCATGCTTAGGTCTTTGGGATGCCATCTAAGTGGGTTTTTGGCCTTGTTTTACCATGCCATAACTCTATTTTTCATTCGTTGAGTCATGCCATGTGTGGTTGTGATAGGTGTAGTGTAACACCCCTTTTGTAGCCTTGCATGCCTCATGTTTTTGGTGTTGTGTTCTAGCTTGTGTTGGCTAGTTTCGAGCTTGTTTTTGGCCCTATCTTGACCTGCCTTGGGACTGTTTTGGGTGCCCTTGGCCCTTTTGGGGCTTGCCTTGCATAGCCATGGTTTGAGTCCCTTGGTTAGCCTTAAGCTTTAGGCTTTCTTGCATGCTATACTTGCTTTGTTTGGTTGATTTGGCATCATTCCTCACATATTTTCAGAGCTTATTGCGTTGCCACATTCTCATGTTTGTCACACCTTGCTCATGTTTGAGAGTTGTGTCTTGTTGCCTAGCTTATGGGCCAATTGGCATGCATGTTTGTTTTGCATTTTGGTACCATTGTTTTAGCACTTTTGGCCATTGATTTGGGCATGTTTGAGAGCTGTCCATTTTAGTTTAAGTCCATCTTCGCATGTTGTTGTATGCTTGCCTTACATGTTGTCGCATGCTTGTTGCATACTTGTTACCTTGCATGTTGTTACATGCTAATTCCATTACATGTTGTTGCATGCTAATTTCATTGCATCATGCCTGCATGTTTGCATAACATTGTGTGTGCATGCCTTGCCTCTTGATCAAACATGAGAGAGGTTGAGGCCCCCCCTTATGTGTTTTGTATATTCATTCCACATTGAATTACACACTTGGCTCCTTTGGCCATCATGCATTGGAATACGTGATTGGTGGCCTGAGGGTCGAGAACGACACACCTTTGAGCCTTAAACATGATAAGGGGTGTAGTTGCAAACATTGTCTTGCAAATGTATTGCCATACCTCTATCTGTCCTCTGCTGCAGCAAAACAGCATTTTGCAAGAAAAGATGGCCGATCGGCTATTTGGTGTGCCGATTGGCTAAAAGTGTTTGGCCGATGACCTCATAAATGGTCGATGACACCTTTCCATTGGCCGATGGCCTCTCAGAGTCTCCATGAGGTGGTTCAGAAGCATCACAGAGATTTTCACAGTTTTCAGAGGTGCAAAACAGTGCAAACAGAGGCAACATGAGGCATGGCAACGGATTTCCGAGCGAAGCCAATCGAGCATGCATTTGTCCCTCTTATCGAGGCCGCTTTACTGTTTTTGCAGCTTAATTAATTTGTTTAATTAGTTAAGAGTTGTGTAATAATTAATTAGCTTGTTAGTTGATTAATTAGTTGATTTGTATTATTCTTTCGGACTCTCCATCGAGAGGGCCAATTGTTGTAATAAGTGTGCGTGTGTGTGATGCATGTTTTCCAGCCCCACGTCTTTCTCCTTTTTACTTAACCGCTTACGATGGTTAGTTTTAGGGCATATTTCATTTGGCATCCTTATGTTATGCATGTTTGCATCATTCATCTATATTGCATGCACCGGGCTCGGCGCATCATACTAACCGCATTGTATTTCAATTCCTACTTGAATACATGTATCGAGTTGTCGCATCTCATATGCCATCTTAGAATAACTGAGCCTATTTCTAGTTGAATTTTGCATGTGTTGCATTAGCCATCTTAACATGAACTAGGATCATGCATTGATTTCTAACTAGCTTCTTGTTTTAGCTTGGAGCACACTATGAGTGTTAATGCTTTAGCATACTGCATGTGTGTTATTGTTTGCCATGAAAGCATGCTTGCCATGAGGCTAACTGCTTATGTGATACAACTGTCTGAATGCCTGTGGGTGAATGTTGGATTGCTTGAATTGGAACAATTCATTGAATCCTCGATTTAGCCTACTTGTGAGTAGCAAACTTCAAACCGTTTTTCAAACAACAAATATGCAATGCTTTGTTCCAAATTAGATGATCTAGTCTATACTTGTGTGTTGTGCGCATCACATAGTAATTCTAGCTAATAACTGGAATAAGAACGCATGTGTTTTCAAAAAC
>JAPPVO010005297.1:0-30412 GCA_030407325.1 Camellia japonica | reverse complement strand
CCCGGTTCGTAAAACCCAGCATCACTGGAAGCCAACTGGGCAGGGAAGGCCAATAATGTTCGGACACACGGCAGATGCAGGACAGGCCACGTCAGCAGACAAAGATCTGCAAAGTTATTGCCACGGCACATCACCATTAATGCAACCCATCACAGCATTTATTGCGACAACACCTCCCAGCCGGAATGGCATCCCCTCACCCTGAACAAGACGAACCACGACGTAAGCTTTCGGCAGGAAGGTCAGAACGGCTGAGACAGCGAAATGATTACCAAAGGATATAAGCAAGACTTGAAGACAAGAAGAAGGTTATGTTTTTCTATCTCTCTCTCTCTCTCTACATTTTGTCTATCACCCTCTCTAATTCACACACCGGAGGGTTCGCCGGGGGACTACCCCGTTCCCCGTTGAACTTGCTTGCAGGTTACTCAGTGGGCTTGAGGAGCTTGGATCGGTCTAGCCCATTCACCAGGACGAACTGTATCATCAGAATCTAATCTAGAGACAGAACAAGAAAAGGAAAAGTAAAAGTGTTTTGTACTGTTGGGCCGCGGTCCCTCTTAGCAAACTTGTTAAGCCTTTGACAAACTAGCCGGCGGAAATACGTCATACGTCTTTTTCAAAAATTTCACAAATTAAGAAAAATCACAAAATTTGGTCGGAAAACACTTCCTCCAAAACCTCATTCCTGAAACTTTTTTGTATTTTCATTTCTTTCTCTTAATTTCATTATTTAAAAAATACAAAACATGCTTGACGAATTTATTTCAGGAAAAAAACATAAATAAATAGATAAACCAGTTTTTTAAAAAACAACAAAACATTAATTTAAATTTTCAAAAAAGTATATAAGAACAAAACACTAATAAAAAATTTCTCCCAATTTCTACTCATATTATATATTCGTTCTCATTTTCATTCTCGTTCTCGTTCTTATAAATTATATCTTCCTTTAATTTTTTAATGTACTTATATGTAAATCCTAATAGGTAGACTTATTATCTAATATATCTTATGATAAGGGGTTGTTTGGGATGTCTTAAATAAGTGCACTTTTTGACTTTTTGAACTAAATAGTTGAGGAAAAAAATATGGTTGTTTGGGTTAACTTTTTGACTTTTTATAGAAAAATGTATATTAAAAAATTGTATAAATTAGTGTGTATGAAAAAATTAAGATTGAGAGTTGTGCAGCCATACTTTTTGACTTTTGGTGAATAGTGATAACTTTTTAACTTTTTGAGTAACTTTTGGGTTTTTGGTTTTTTGGACACATGCCAAACTTGGCCTTAATAACATTTTTCATTAAATACTATTAAAAAAAGTCACTAATTATTTAATTTTAGGTCTCGTTTGGCAAGTTAACATTTTAGCCAAAAAGTCAAAAAGTTACTTAGGGTTGGTTTGGGATGTTCTAAAAAAGTACACTTTTTGACTTATTGGCTTATATGAGTTGGGTTTGGGTTGAGTTTGATGTGATGTGTTAGAGAGGTGATGTGATTTAAATAAGATGATGTGACTTAAATAGGATAGTAACTTTTTGACTTTTTGTATTATTTAGATTATGCCAAGCTTGAAAGCCAAAAAGCCTATAACTAATACCAAAAGAGAAAACTTAGGGATCATGAAAATTTTATTATGAAAATGATCATGAAAAATTTATGATCCTTAGATTACCTTGATTAGTGTGTGGTGCTTTATTCTAAGTGTAATCCAAGGGTCACAAAGCTTTCATGATTATTTTCATGATACCTAGCATTGCTGATACCAAAAAGTCAAAGATTCCCTTTTCTCTCTACTTTTTGCACATTTTTTCGTAAAAAGTCAAAAAGTTACCCCAAATATACTAGTTTTTTTTTACTTCATATTTTAACCAAAAAGTTAAATAATTACTAAAATAGCCTGTTCCCAAACGAGGCCTGATAATTTGAAAATTTTGTCACAAAGAAGTCACTAATTTAAGTTTTAGCGACAATTTAAAAAAATCGTCACAAGAGGCACTAGAAAACGTCACTAATTGTAAGTTTAGTGACAATTTATAAAAATTGTAACAAAAATGTCATTAATGGTCAATTTTTAGCAATATATACAAAAAAGTCACAAAAAATTATTTTTAGTGACGATTTTATTAGAACATATTTTTAATAAGACTTGATAAAAATTAAATTCAACTATTAGAATCTATTGATAATTTACCATAATTTTTTCCTCTCACCAAATCTAGAAGCAAATGATGCACAGGCTAATTTAGTAACTTTTTGGCTATTTGGCTAAAATATGAGCTAAAAAAAACTAGTATGTTTAGGATGATTTTTTGACTTTTTACGAAAAGATGTGTAAAAAGTAGAGAGAAAAGAGAATTTTTGACTTTTTAATATGAGTTATTAGCTTTTTAACTAATTTAATAACTTTTTGACTTTTTAACTAAAAAGGAAGATTCCCAAATGAGGGCTAAATCCATACATTGGCCCTGTTTGGTGCAGCTTAAAAGCTGCTTATTTCAGCTTTCAGCTTAATTTAAGCTATTTTGATGTGTTTGGTTTAACTTATAACTTATAGCTTATAGCTTTTTGGAAGTCAGAAATCAGCTTATTCTTTAAGTGGGGCAGGAGATGCTTAATTTATAAGTCAGAAATCAGCTTATGTTCATAGTTATAAGCTATAAGCTGTTTAGGCATAAGCTATAAGCACTTTCCCACAGCTCTACCAAACAGGGCCATTGTTTACTGGAAGGTTGTAGTTTTTACCGTTGAATAGTTGTTGCACCATGACTATAACAAAGTGTCCGTCATTTTCAAAAAGAAAGAATAAAATAAATCCAGGATGTGGTCACACCAGAAATATGTGGACCCCCTTCACCATATGGAGGTGTGCGTTTAAGTTTAAATTTAAATCAAACTCCTTCCCAAACAAAGCCTTTCGCGGTAAGGTTTCTCACCGGCACCACGGATAGAGATTAGGTACAAGAGGCTTCACCTATTTATGGTGCGATCATCCCCTCTACCCTTCAAGTGCCACATCATCATTAATTTTTCCATTGTGACTTTTTTAAACTTTTCTGAGTATTATGGGGTGGTTTGGGATGTTGTAAGTGTACTTTTTGACTTTTTATTTTATAAAAAAAATATGTAAAAAAATAGAAAAATTCGTTACAAAGTAAGAAGGAAATGTTGATAGATGTTGAATGATAGGGCTCAAAAAATATATGTATACAAAAAAAAGTACACTTTTTTAGGTTAACCCAAACAAGCACTATAATTACTAAGGCCTCGTTTGGGAACATAATTTTTTAATAATTTTTTGATTTTTTAGCTAAAATGTGATAGAAAAAAAACTAATATGTTTAAGATGATTTTTTAGCTTTTTACGAAAAGATGTGCAAAAAGTAGAAAAAAGAGAATCTTTGACTTTTTGGTATGGGTTGTTAACTTTTTAATTTTTTTATTAACTTTTTGACTAAACCGGTCGCTTCCCAAACGAGGTCTAAATAAAGATAGAAACACATGAACTACTTAAAATTCTACTTACTTGTTACATAATAGTGGTACCTATAAGTAATTTATTACTATATTTCTGTAGCAAAGTTGTTTTAACACAACGGTTTTTTTTTTTGAAAAAAATTATTTAAATATATATATATATATATATATATATATTTTAAATCAAATTTGAGTGTGTATTGTGTAGTTTTCATAGATAACGAACCATAAAGTGAAAAATAAAAAAGAATAATAACAAGAAAGAAATAAAGGTGATAGAAGAACCTACCCAAATCTCTCAAAAAAATGAAAAAGAATTAGGTTGCTTTCAATGTATATATTTCTTGTAGATGGAACAAGTGTTACGACCAACTGAATTTAGTCTAACTTAAGTGCTATGCATTTCTTTTTTTTCTTTTTTTATTATTCAAATGTAAGAACAATCAATCTTAGTAATATTGTGTAACTTGCTGTCTTTGTCAAGTGGATCTTATGAGTTGAAATGTTAGTGTGTCAACAAAGAAAAGGAAAAGTGATAGTTAAATAAATAAATCACATTTGATAAATTCAAGGTTTTTCTTTCCTTAATTCTTAATTTCAGTGAGGACAAGGTAGTTAGTGGAGTGGAACAACTATGCCCTTTGCCAATAGATGTGATAGTTAACTCAAATAAATTAATTAATTAACTAATCACAATTTTTTTCTCTTTTTGATCCGTAAAAGAAAATTTCATTGACAAAAATATAATGATTATGAGATAATACATCAATAAAGAAGAGACTCTAGGAGAACATGGTATGATAGCGCATCCCAACTAGCTTGGCACCCACTAAAAACCAACTCAAAAGGAACTCAAAGAAGAACAAGGAAGATGAAAAAAAACACACTAGAAAAAACAAGGGAATGATGATCAAATCAGCACCCTTCTTTTTGTCTTGATCAAACACATACATCTCTGATGTGGTGAATGAAATCATCAATGGAGACCATCTATGGGTGTTGATTTTTGACCTCACAACCAAATCAAATCTTTTCGCTATGATCTTACGAATTTAGCCGTAGAGCACACAGAAGAATAGAAAAACCCAACACCTATATACAAGAACACAACAAACACCGGTGGCTCATCTACCTAGGGGCACTTCGACGATTAAGTCAGTCAACCTATCTCTCAAAGATAACAACTCAATCACGGTACTCACAAAATAAAATGTACCTTAGACCTTGTAACAATCCAGATTTTTAATTATTCTGTAGAATTTATACTAATATTATTTAATCTCAGTTCAGAAAATATATAATTTATTATATATTATTATGCGTAATTTTGTAAAATAATATAATTATTAAAAATTTAGGAGCCAAAATATAAATAAATAATTAAGTTAATTTGAATAAGCTTTGAATTAATAGAGAACTAATAAGAAGGTGGCATGTGGCGTCTTGGCTTGGGGCTCACGAATATAATCCGTATAAATAGGAGAAGTTGACTCCGTGAGAGAGGAAAAAAGAAAAGAAGACCAAGAAAGAAAGGAAGAAAAAGAAAAGGAAGAGAAAGGAAGAAAGAAAGAAGAGAGGAAAAGAAAGAGAGGAAAGAGAGGAAAAATTCGTGGAAGCTAAGAAGATCTTTGATAGTGGAAAGAAATAGTAAGGTATTAAAGTTAAAGGTGAGTTATATTATACCTTGAGTTACCAAAAAATATTTTACTTATATTTTGACTTACCAAAATCTATTTTATAAAAGTTATATTTTATTAGTATATTAATAAAAGTTATGTTTTATAAAGGTTTCACTTACGTGGTTTTACTCCTGAATCCTATTTCCTTAAAAGGAAACCCATGGATATGTTTGTTTTAGTTTTAAAGAATATTTGGCTATGACCTTATGTGAAAATATGTTTTGTGAGTACCACCACGGGAGTCCCATGCCTTGGGGGACTTAAATAACCATTGGCTAGTGTTTGACCACTTTGTGGTCCAGTGTTTGTTGTGGATCCATTGACCAGTGTAGTGCTTGGCACTTAGTGATGTACCGTGGTTATGGTTGTATAGTGATTTCCGTATTACATGTTAAATGATCTGAAGTATACGTCAAATGATTTCCGTATTATGTATGTTATGTATCAAGCTCCTTTTGGCCCAACTAATTATCAATGGTGAATTTTATGCCTTATACTCTTAGTATAATATTTCTCACTCTACCATGAGCTTATAGTTTTTTACCACTTTCAGGTGACATGTCGGGACCAGCGTGTGGGGTAGGCACAAAGCACTTTTATTATATTTGTAAATATCGGCCTTTTTTATCAATATATTTTGTAATAAAAATAGAAACTCCAATGATTATTTTAGTACCCTTATTTAAACATTTCTTCCGCTTGGGTTTATTAATTTGTTTAAAGATTTGGCCGGAGGTAATCTCGGTTACTGGCCATCACGATGCTTAACCCTTGGGTACGGGGAGCGGGTCGTGACAGACCTTATAGCGTTTCTGGTTTAGACCCAAGCCATTTGATGTTTTAGATCTGAGCTTCATTGTCATATATAGCTATCCATGTCTTGTTTCCCCTTATATCTCTTTGAGTTTAGCTTTTGGGATGTGTTGATTTCGTTTGGAATAGGTTGGTAGCTTTTCTTTCAAACTTTTGTTGCCCAGATTTTTGTTCCTTTGCTCAAGCGAAGCTTCTTGCGCTCGAGTGGTCCTTGTGAACCTCTAGTACTTTTGCAGGTTTGCAAAAAATACTGAGAGTTTGTATTATTAGCTCGAGCGACAACCTCTATCTATAAAACTACTAGGAGTTTGTATTCTGCGCTCGAGCTGAACAACTTATTATGTTTAGTCGCTCGAGCGACACATCTTATGCTCGAGCGAACAACTTATTGTGTCTGGTCGCTCGAGCGACACATCTTGTGCTCGAGCGAACTGTGCGTCTATCAGTTCGTGAAATCGCTTTTTCTAAGTCATTTTTTCACCTCTCTCTCTCTCTAAACATTTCAAAAACCTATTTTCTCTCACTCTTTCTCTAAAATTCACCTATTCCCCTCATATACACCTAGATCCATCAATCTTTGTCCTCGTGTGCCTTTGTTAAAAAGATAGAGCTCAGTGAGGGTTTCGTTTTGACCGAAGCAAAGTTGGTTTTTGGCGTCTTTGGGTTTCTCTCTATCTCTCTCTCTCTCTCTCTCTCTCTCTCTCTCTCTCATGTTCTAGCTTGAGGTAGGGATATGTCTACTCTTTTTATGAGTTTTACCTTAGCTATTTGTTATTTCTAAGCAATGTTGAGATTTTCGGAAGATTTGGAACAATCTAGGGTTTTGGGTGAAAATTAAAAGAGGGTTTTTTTCAAATAGATTCTTGGAAATGATTTTGATGTTGGAAATAATGTTAAGTTAGGTGGAAATGGTTGATTTTGATACTTGGGGTTAATTTTGAAAAGAGTAAGAATTTTGCCCTAAATGCCTCAAATATTGGTTTTGTATAAATAATGAAATGGATGTTGAAATTATGAAATTGGATTGATATTGATGAGGATGATAGAGTTGGACATATATTATCACTCACCTCTTGAGATTGGTAAAGTGCATCTTTATGGAATATAAATTATCTGTTTAGAAATATTTGTTTTGGGCTATCGGTGGAGGATAGCTATAAGTGTTGTAGAAATTGCATGTGAATTAAAAGAATTGAAACAATTTTTCTCATTCATTTGCATTAAACATTATCTCACATTTATACATTGAAAATGTTTATCGTTTTTAGAAAAAAGGTGAATCTAGAAAACATGAATTGTGTTGTTGAAATAAGTTGGCCTGAGTGTTCAGAGTGAAAGTCTTGAAAACCGCAAGTATACATGGGTGCCGATCCCGTGGATGAAATTTCTGTGAAATGACAATAGTAGTGCTTTTATAGCCTACGTTTACATGAGTCCCGACTTACGGGTTTTCTCTGGATGAAATTTTCGAGAAAGGTTGGATTGTTTTGAAATTCCTAGAATGTGATTCATTGCCCTATTTTCTATTGTAATGGAAATGATTTTATGAATCGAGACATTAACTTGGCACTGCATAGTTTTAGAAAGAGGTATATAAAAATGTTTTGGCATGAGCATTGCATATGCATCAACCTTATAGTTTTGTTAAGATTCATATACTACATTGGATTATTTATACTGGGCTTTGCCTCACCCTATGTGGGAAAAACATTTTAGGTGCTAATGATATGCCTCCACCAAGGCAATAGCTTAGGAGGACTTGGAGCAAGAGGTTCATTTTTGTTATATGTATTTTTGTATAAGCTAAGGGCTTTATGTGTATTGGACTTAAACTCCACTTTTGTTGTAACCAGACATTGTCTTGGAAAATTGTAAGCCTTTAGGGCATTTATTATTCGTTTTATTTTCAGACATTATTTCATGCTGTGACATATGCTATAGATTTAGGGATAAGCTTATGAATGTATAACTGCATATGTCACCCTTTTGTAAACTCAATTGGAATCAATGGAAGATAATTATTTACGTTGGTGTGGCTATTGAAAGCATATAATGGATGGTCTTTGCATTATTTCGGGGCATTACAGACCTATGGAGGTGTCTTACTTTTATAGTCAACAGTGCTCTTGTTCTCTAAAAGTCTCACTTCATAAGACTCTATTCTTTATAAGGACAATATCTATCTTGGACTTCTCTTATTCGGATTAGAATGAACTCCCCTTAGAGCCCATCTCTATCCAAATAGAGAGCCTGAAACCATCTAAGACTCCTGTCCTCTATCCAAATATTTCAGATTTTGATATGATCGCATCATAGCTTGGCAGCCTAATTTATCCACGTGGCACCCCAGCCAACATCCTCGGCCACATGGACAACCCTACATATATGTCCCCACAACTATCCCCTAGGTTCTATTACCTCAGTATATTGAGGTGATAGAACCTATATCGTCTGACTACCCAACCTATCGGCTAAACAACAGGATGAATGATATTTTTCCAACCGAGATCATGACTCGTCGACATCAGGAAATAAGGACTCAAGTGTCCACTCATCTCGAACCAAAACGTTCTATCTCATCCAAGAATAACATCTCAACCGAGATCACACTACTAGTTGAGATTGTGACTCTCTAGTTCAAGAACATGAAGATTCCAAGTCTATTTTTGTAACAAACTTTAAAATCGTCAAAACCAACATAGTGATGTGTCACCATTCTATTAGCTCGTACACGTCCCATCAACAGATGTGTCGTTGCACCTTTAACCCACGCCGCCTGAAGTCAACTGATGTCAGCCAAGCATGTCTTCCAAGAAATTTGAAATTATTGCGTTTAACACCAAAACCATTCCCTCTCTCCTTCATATATTCATTTCTCTCTTCGTATCTCTCTCTACTCAGACTCTCTCTCTCTAACTCTCAAACATCATTGTTGCATGTTCAAGCTCTCGTCGTTGCAACTACTCCGTTCACCCTCTTCGACGACAGAACTATCATTTTGCTTCGATCAATCGAAGCGTCTCACTCCGGCAATCCTAAATCTGAGCTCCGTTTCCCCATCCTCAAACTGTAACTCATCTACTCTTGAGTTTTTACTTTCGGTTCTTCAAGCTCTAAACATGTTCTTGAGTTTTGCATTTCAATATTACATAATTATCAAGCTCTGAATCTTTTTTTCATGTTTTCCATCTACTTTTCCAGATTACTTCTTTAAATTCTTGCATATTTGCCTCTGTTCTTGCATTCTCTAGGTTATGAATTTGGGATTTGCCACTGAATCACACCAGGAAAAATATAAAAACCTTAGCAACTTCAAGAACAAACTCAGGATTTACAAAATCTCCATAAGATTTCCAGAATCTTTGAATTAGAACACTCAGATCACCAAAATCACCCTAGGCAAACAACACCAAAACACCTTGTCCAAAAAAATGGGCATGCACAAGTGGAGGTTAGACACCTCGACTAAAATAGAGAACTTTTGTCGATAATTTAAGATTCTGGTTGATGTCCACATCAGGTTAGCTGGTGAGAATGACTCCATGATACCTGGAGACGACTATATGTCTTTTCCCCTAGTGTCGATCATAAAGGGTAGAATTAGATTTCCCCTCAATATCCTATTTCACCAGATGATGAACTTCTATAAACTTAACTCCCTACAACTAGCCATTAACACCTTTCAAATCATAAATAGCATCGTCGAGTTATGTTGTCGACATACGCTAGCCTAACCCTCCCCGATGTCCAATATTGCTACACTATGTGTACCCTCAAATCTACAAACAACATCTCCTACTACCCTAAACCCAAATCCACCGCCTACAAGCTAATAGCCAACCTTCTAGACTCTACCAAGAGTACTGGGGAAGACTATCTCATTGTCTTAGGCAACTGGGAATTTGCTCCAAATGACAACCTTCACCTCTACCCATTGTGCAGAAGGATCCTGGGGAATTATGAGGGATAGCACTAGTTCCCTAGATCACACACTTTAAAACCAACGTCTTACACTTCGTCAAATTTCTAACTCATCTTTTTTCTGTTTTGCAGAACTTCCTCAACCCAACAGATCATTTCGTAGGCCATATGTCAAGCGAACCGACCTCACTAGGCTCATTGACCTACGTATCAGTGAGCAGAAAGCTCCACTACTACTCAACTACATAGCAATGTACAAGTCTTTGCTTTCCGACATTCCATCTCAAAGCCAAACTTTTCCATCAGTAACAACTTCTATAGCATCATCTCACCTAGGCCAAAGCTCCACGTCACATCCAATCGACAAGTCATCCACATCGGCACCATGACTGCAGATTCCACATTTCCAGCGCCACCACCAGCACCAATGCTAACTTACTAATGCACAGAAGCCAGAACCCAAAACAAGAAACGCAGAGGTCCTAACCTTTCAACCGACGATCCAGTAAATCCTCCAACCATCCTTCCCAAGATCAAATTTGGAGTAACAATTGTCGCCACTCCTGACGAAATGGCATGCGAAGTAGTTGCGGTGACATTCTTGGTGATATTCCCGACATTGTTACCGTTCAATCACCGTTCAAGAAGACCAAGGCAAAGGCCAAACAAAGTATGACTCCATTCTCTAAAGACAAAGATCCAAAGGATAGTATCCCTATATCCAAGATAACGGCCGAGAAACAACTGGCCTCAAAATTAGCCGAGGTGCCCAGTAGCAAACGCCTAAAATCAGTGGGACCTGATGGAACAAGAGATGCCACCGCCGATGACACTTGCTTCCTCGAGATCTGTGTAGACGACCGGCTACCGAAAGTCAAAGACAATGCGTCCAGGGACCCCGAAGTCGCTACTGCCCTTACTACAGGCTTGTTGCTCCCAGCCGACATGGATGCAGTAAGCGAGTGCAACGAATATGAGCACTTTGCTCTAATGATGTGCCATTCTATTCTGGTAAAATCTTTTTCACTATTTTGTACAGCACTTAATACTTATAATTTGTCTTGCTAACTAATTATTTCTCTTGGAAGTCCATTCAACATGCACACTCCTTCACACTCAAGGCCAAGATGATGATGAAGGATCTGACGAAGAAGACACTTAAGGTAGTAAACTACTTTCGTTAGCTCAAAGCCTTCAAAAAAAAAAAGAGAGTAAGAGATGCAGCGCCCAACCATTGCCTCTACGAGGATCGAAATATAAAAAACTGAGCTTGCCACCAAGGTCACTGAGGAAAGGGCTGCCAAGGCTAAGAAAAAAAATTGCCGAAGCACTAGCAATAAAGATGAAAGAGATCGATGAGGCTGATGCCAAGACATACGAAGAGGGCAAGGCTGCAGGTAAGGAGGGCTGCAAAGAGTAAGTTAACATTGCTTGCAATAGGGGTTTTTGCCTTGAATGGACTGCTGCCTTGACTGCCCTATCTATCCACGAGGACTCGCCACATCAAGACCTCTCAAAGCTGACACTACCCTTCCTTCCTTCCTTCCCCAACACAATCTGAGAAGAAGAAAAAGAAACTACTACTAAAGTCAAGTCCCCCACATTCAAAAACAACAGACTTGATCTCACTGAGGATAAAGATGAAGTCAGCAAAAGCACTTCCTCCACACAAAGCAGACTGAGAATACTGAGGCCGAAAAGAGCATCAAAGAAGCCCTCAAGGAAATGGATAAGAAGGGTAGTGAAATTGATGCCGACTTCAATGCCACCTTGACTATTGAGGCCAAAACTATCGCTGCAACCCAGCCAGGAATCAGCACTGAAGTTGAACCTGATGCCTAACCAGAAACATAGACTTAGGATTTTTTCTTTTTATCTTTTTCTTTGTAATTTCTTTTGTCTCTACTTCTGCTTTTGAATAGTGAACAATCTGTGTCTGTACAAAACCGAAGTGCCTTATGATGTTAAACAATCTTCTCATGAATGCATATCTATTTTTGACTAAGTGTTGAATGTATTCTTCAATTCTGCTGATGCATGACTTTCTTTACTTTCATGTCTTCAATACTTGTTTCTTAAAAAAAAAAAAAAAAGTTTAAGTGTAACATCATAGACACAATCTCGAACAACAGAAGTACCTCAGATTACATCATGTCGGGTATAACTGTTGTCTCAAATAACTACTAAATCTTTTGAAAATTTCACGAAGTGTTACTTTTTTCAAATCATAAATTCAAACTTAACTCATCTCATCTCTCTACCCCCTAATGTGAATATAAGTTTCAACTTACTTTCAAATTCATGGTCCAACATCTCAGTCTTGCCTAAGTCTTGCAAACTTAAATATTCATGACCGATGCCATCGTGTTTAGCTCATCTAAACAAAATACTTAGTCCTAAACCATAGTGCACTGATTTCACAGTACTGACTACCTCGGCTTTTCGTCACAAACTAACCAAGTTGGTTGTCCGACATTATTGGCCCCAAGGCAAAGTCATTGCTAGTTTCATCCTGTTTCTCGTTGAAACTTCCCTTTAACTTAGTGCAACTTTGTCATCTCGACAAGCCTAAGTTAAACATCTGGTTTCTCATTGAAACATCACATTAGCCTAACATTATCTATTTTTCTAAAAATCTAAAATCCATACAAGTTTCAACAATAATTTACAATGAACAAATTCTAACTAAGATTTTATTGATCAAAACTTCAGCTAATCAACTGCTAAATTATATCAAAAAGAAAACTTAATGAAAGAAAAAATTTAAATTACTAGTGTTCTATGGCCTTGGCAACTACTTGCCATCACAATATTCCAGCCAATATACTCCTTTACTGGCAACCAAGATGATCTTGTACGGTCCCTCCTAGTCTGAGCCAAGTTTTCTCTCTTTAGGATCTTTCTTGTTGTCGACGACTTTCCTTAAGACGAGATCTCCAACTTTAAACTCTCTGGGATTAACGTTCTTGTTATATGCTCTTGCAAGTCTCTGCTGATATGCCCACAGCCGAAGTGCTACTCGCTTCCTTCTTTCTTCAATCAGATCTAGATCTCGGGCTAAAAAGGCTCTATTTTTTTCATTTTCCATAGCCTGAGTTCTAACTCCTAGAATGCCGATCTCCAAAGGTATGATCGCCTTCGTGCCATAGGCCATAACAAAAGGGGTTTCTCCAGTTGATATTCTCAGTGTCATATGATATGCCCATAGAACATTGGGCAACTCTTCAACCCATTTTCCCTTAACTGCTTCTAGTCTCTTTTTGATACCATCCAAGATTGTCTTGTTCGATGCCTCGGCTTGGCCATTGCTTTGTGGAAAGTTTACTGTTGAATAATAGTTCTTTATTTTGTACTTGGCCCGAAAATTCTCGATCAACTTATTATCAAACTAGGTGTCGTTGTCTATTATAATGACTTTTGGAATCCCAAATCTTGTGATGATGTTCTTCTAGATAAAGTTCTTTACATCTATATCTCAAATTTTAGCTAATGGCTCAGCCTCTACCCATTTTGGGAAGTAATCAATAGCCACCAAGAGGAACTTTCTCTGGCCAATAACTTTGAGCAATTGTCTAATCAAGTCCATGCCCTACTAGGCAAATGGCCAAGGACTAGACACTGAATTAAGGTCCTTAGCTGGCTGATGTATCAAAGGCACAAACCTTTGACACTTCTCATACTTTTTGACATATGCCTCTGTATCTTTCTGTATATAGGGCCATCAATACCTATGTGAAATAGCTCTATGGGCCAATGATCTACACCCTGCATGACTATCACAAACTCCTTCATGGAACTCAAACAAGAAGTCTTCCACCTGGAAAGGGTGCACATATCACAATAATAGTCTAGTAAAGGACCTCCTGTAGAGGTGACCTTCGAATGACAAGCAGAACCTTGCTGACCTTGGCCTAACCTTGTGCACCTTCTTCTTATCCTCTAGTAGTTTGCCATCTCTTATGAACATTACAAGGGGGTCCATCCAACTTGGACCTAGCTCAGCACACATCGTGTAACAACACCGACCTGCGATTAGCCGATAATCCATGATTAAGAATGCTTAATGAGTAATTAAGATGAAATTCTGAATTAATTACATGTGCATTGCATTATTTGTGTTTCTATCTGTCTATCATAGAAAGAACTGCTTGTATTTCTATTTTGTTTTGCGAATTGAAGGCCTTATCGGCATCTGAACATGAAATTGACTTAGTTTATGTGCTATTCGGAATTTTAAGAATTTTATGGTAGGTTGAATTGAAATTCGTTTCGAAACAAATTAAATTAGACTAATTAATGCTATTTTTGGTAGATTAAGCCAAGGTTAATTAAGCTTAATTAAGTCCCCTTAACTAAGCCTATATAAGGCTAATTTGACTCCATTAGTTCATTTTTACACCCTCATTTCCTACATTTTAAGCTCAAACGAGGGAGAGAGAGAGAGAGAGAGAGAGAGAGTAGGGAGAAATTGAGATCAAAAGCTAGAGAAAGGGAGAATTGCTAGGAATTATTAGAGAATTGAAGAGAAATTAGAAGTCTTAAACTTGTGAATTTAAGATTCTAGGTCAGAATTTTGTCCTTAAGCTTTGTAATCAAGACTTTAGTGCAAGAATTCTAGAGAGTGAAGTGTATAAGCATGAGAATTGAGAGAATGTAACTTATACCATACATGCATGCATACACCATTGTTCAATTCTGGGAGCTCATTATGGTTTTTCACTTTAACACTTCATTTGTACATGTTTTAGAAGCTTTGAACGCAAGTGAATACATGCATGTTATGTTTTCAAAGAATTGAGTTGTGTTTTGTACAATTAGCAAGCTTTTGGGCCTTGATTTTACGAAATGATTTTGAATTCCCAATGTTTTTCAAGTTCACACATGTTTCCTTAAGTTTTTGGCCCAAAAGGATGGGTTTTGATGTGTTGAATTCTAGTTTTGAGCATGGAAGAGCAATTTGGAAATTCCATATTCTGTCTCTCTGCTTGAGTGAGAGAGCAACAGATCCTGTGCTCGAGCGACCAACTGTTGGCTTGAGCATAAATTGCATGGTCCCAGAATTTTCCATGTTTTGCAGACTGCTCGAGCGACAAGAGTTGCGCTCGAGCGAAGACCTCAGTCTCACGCTTGAGTGACTGTCGAGTAGAAAAATCACACAACCAGTACTTTTGCAGAGTTTACAGACCGCTCGAATGAAGGAAGTTAAGTTCGAGCAACCACTCACATGTTTGGATGTCCACTCAAACGAAGGAAGTTGCGCTCGAGCGAGGCCTCTGTTTTTAGCATATTTAACTAAGTGTTTTCAAATGCATTTTTGCATACTCATTGCATCCTAGGCATTCCTAGGTCAAGATTAAGACATAATAATGAGGATAAGACTTAGAAATGCATGAAGCATGAAATGAAATAAGTTAAGTTCGATCCGGGTGTGTGTTTCAATATGTGTATCTGTTATGTTTGTGTAGGTCACGCGCCATAGCTATTGATCCATTGGTTGCTATCAAGCTATTTGTGCCAATTATCTGTGAGTAATAACTTAGTAAAGCTATATTTGATATGAACTACGTTCTAAACATTATGATATGGTATGAACTATCTTTGAATGATACAAAAGGCTATTTTGTGATTTCATGAATGATGATCCATATTCTAAAATTTATTTGTGATATCTTTAGCAGAGGCCCTCACCCAGGGGATATAATATTGTGGCTTATGGTCATAAGGCCGTTGCCCGGGGGAAACAATATTGTAGCCCATGTATGAGATATGTTACCCAGTACCGGAGGTTCCTTTATGGAACTTGATATGCTTGACCAAAGAGATATTCTAATGTTCATGGATGAACCACGCATGATTTGAATGTAAATAAGAATGACTCTGTTTCTGATACGAGCATGAATATGATTCCAATTTGCTATGCGATTTGAAAACTGTTCTGGACATCATTCATAAAACTCTTTACTCTGTTATTATTCGCTAGGCTTCCGCTTACTCTATTATTTATATATGTAGGTGACCAAGCGCGTGACCAGGCTCAGAGTCGATCGCCTAGACTTCTGTTCTGTCGGCCACCCTTTGTGCCTCTCGATGAGGTTTCGAAAAGAATTGAGTGGTCATGTTTTGTGAACGTTGAGACTTTGTTTTCTTTTTAGAATATGAACAAGTTTTTTATTTATCAGTACATTGGGTTGAGTCCCCCTGTAGTGAATATGACGTGAGACTACTGTAATTATGACGTCACGCGTATGTATATAAAGTTTGAAAATTTCTGTCCCATGTATGTCTACACAGCTCATTGGACATTGTATTTTGTATATTTGCTTCCGCTAGCCTCTTAATTCTATGTTATTCTGTACAGAGGCCTTTGGTAATCTAAGCATTACTGGTCGGTTACGACGCTAAACCTGTACGGGCGGGTTTGGGTCATGACACATCGCTTCGTACTCCGTAATCATGGGCTTAACACTTGGAGCCAACAAGTAATCCACCGTAATAGTTTTGGGAGAATCAAACTTTAAGGTCGAGGCCAAGTTTGCTAGTGCATCTACATGGTTGTTGTCTTTTCGGTAAACTTCTTGAAGTCAATAGCTCCTGAATTGTCTTAACAACTGGATGACTTCTTTGACATATGCCATTATTCTTTCATCTCGGGCAAATATGTCGCTTGGTTGACAATGAGTTAGAAGTCATAGTACACAACCACCTCATCGGTTTCAACTACTGCTGTTAGCTTCAAACCTAATGTTAATCATATGGTTTAATTTTGATGATGTCTAAAATATTAGAGAATAAATTGTGATTTTTTAGTATACATATTTTATATTCTTTGACACAAAATATTATCTATTTAAAATATATGTTGTATGTTGTATCTGTTATAAATATTATTTAAATCGAAATTACTATGCAAGATCTGATTTTTCATAAATTTTTTGAAAATTTTACTATTCACGTTTTGAAAAATTCGATTGGTCACTATTTATTTTTTGACAAATTTGATATTGATGGATTATCTTCTTTTGACAAATTTGATTTAGGTGAGTTGTCCTCTTTTGACAAATTTTATATATCCACGTGGGGTGGTAGGTTATTTTTATTAGAGTGTATCCAAAATCTTTACAATAACTACAAAAATTTTAAATATATTTTTATATTTTCACATCTAATATAAATGTTATTTAAATAGATTTTAATGTGCATTTGTTGGCTTTTTGGCTTTCGAAGGTTACTTTTGTAATTATGAGCATGCCAGCAAGGATCAATTAGTCCTTACAGAAAATTAATTGCCAACCAATTATCAGACGATTGTGTTTTAGTTCTTTCAGCCTCAATGAAGAGGACTTTTACTGGTGGCTTGATTTAGGAGAATTAAGCAAATAACAATTAAATGAAGAACAATTGAAGTATTTCATTAAAATGAAAAACTTACAATGATCCAAACTCAGCCTCGTAGAGGTTTACAGCAACAATCTACTTGAAACTACTCCTATGAACGAAGTGCAGTGCAGTGCAGGAATTTTAAAGTACAGAAATGTAAAACTGGAAAGGAAATAAAGTAGAATAAGACTGGTTTTTTGGATCTGAGTTTGGGGGTTTTTTCTAGGGCCTTCTCTGCTATTTATACTTCTCAAGGATGACCATCGAACTGCATTTCCAACCGTCGAACTGCTCCTCCATGATTGCTGATCATGTTGCCTTATAATTAGCTCCACTATGCCATTACTTGCAGTTAGGCTTCCCTCCTAATTTTGAATTTGAATGTGAGTAACCGTTGAAGCCACATCACTTTGCATCTCTTTGCTGATCCAAAGCTATTTAGATCTCGTAATAACTAATACTAACTGCCACGTGTACGATCATGATCGAAGACTTGAATAGTCTTTCTGTATTACCCTTATTCTGCCACGCGTTGAATTGTAATTGGTTTATACAAAATATGTAGCCAACATTACCCCCCGCACTAATATACCAAATACTTGGTGATATTAGTGGATCAAGGTCTTTTATCCACGTCTTAGAACGTACATGGACTTTGCATTCTTCCAGAAATGCAACCGTCATTCATCATTTGCATTAAACTCACTTTCAATCTTTTGAACACCCCCACCACCTTAGTATTCGAACAGACTGATACATTTTTATGGCCAAATCAATTTTCTCCTCTATTGATCGAGCACACGAAGATTCATCTGATGATGCTATTCCTCCTCGAAAGAACCTCCATGCATTAATTAGCCACCTTTACCCACATTTCTATATTCAAGTCATGGAAGCCTTTGCAAATTATCAACCCTTGGACTACGAACACATTGCCCTTAATCATTTGATTCAAAAAGTTACAAATATGGACATGGGAAGTTCTTCTTCTGATTCACCCTTGGACTACGAACAAACTGCCCTCAATCCTTTGATTCAGAAAGTTGCAAATATGGACATGGGAAGTTCTTTTTCACAACCCTCTGCATGGGATAAGGCTGTGGCTTCTTCTTCCTCTGGGGCTTCTGACTGGGCAAGCTGGTCGGAACCTGAGGTCTGTGATTTAAAGGAGCGAATTAACCATCACTTTGTCAAGTTCACTGACCCTTTAGAGTTTCCTTCCTATGCGTGAAGCTCGGTGGTTTATCCTTACATGCCTATCGACCGCCGACGCAGTTTAGAGGACAATCTCTTGTAGCGTGGTACACATCCTCCATGCCTACAAAGATAGTGCACACTACCCGATGCCCAGAAGAGGCACAAGGGTACAACCCATTGTTCTTAGCCCAGAAGGCGAAGTTTTGCTCTTCTGACTGGCTCGATTATATTAATGCCCTTGTTCCTTCTGCCCTTGCTCCTTCTCCCGAAATGGAAGCTTCTATACCTCCTCCTCCGCCAAATCCTTGCTGGACAGAGAGACTGAGGCTTGCCCTTTCTGCGGATAAGGTCTTTCCTCCTTACAAGCCTCCACCTTCCCCTACTCCAACTGAGCGGAAGCAAGCCCAACTTCTGCTTGCGGCCTTCTCTCACTTGCCTTTCAATGTTCTTGAGGACGATGTTCCTCTCAAGAACCTTCGATGGGCTTGTGATATTCTGACTCGGGGTCACGTCCTCAACCCCCTCGCCCAAGCAGAGCTTCACATGTTTTTGGACCAACTCCCATTGCTTCTTCACTGGCATCGGACTTCTGTGGCCACCACTCAATCTTTGGACCAACTCTCATCCCTTCGAGTTCATGCCCAGTACGAAGCAGAGAACCTCATTGAAGAATTCGATAACTTCAAGAATAAAGACTCTGCGTACTGGGATGACTTGGATATGGACGAGTTGGAACAAGGATTGAGAGAAACAGCGTTCGAAATAAAGGCTGAAGAGCTCTTTTATGAAGTAAGAGCACATCAACTTCAGCAGCCAATCCTAGAAGAAATAGAGGATAGAATAAAGAAAGAACAGAAATTCATTGATCATAGTTGGACCAAATTTCATGATCTTGTTATTTATTCTATTCCTTACTTTTATGAACTTGAATTTGTACCCAAAGAGGGCCATTTGATGTAATTGCTTTTGCTTTAATACAACTAAGACTTTTCTCTTTGTTTGGCATTGTTTGATCTTGTCCCCATTTGTCTTTAAAAGCAAATTTAGGGCTTCGAACTGAACAATCTTATCCTTCGAATATGGACTTAATCGTTTTAAATGAAACACTAAAAAAAATCAACATGAACTTTTCCAATTTATGGAATAAAGTTGACAGTTTTGCTGATTTTCATTTAGAATCAGTGCTTCGAATTTAACAATCTTACCCCTTAAAGCTTGTTTTAATCATAACCAACATATGGTCATGGTTAGTATGATCAATCAGTTTTAAATTGACCATTTTTCCTTCGAACAACAGTCCATACTTTCAAAAATATGGAAACTCCTTTTGAGGGCTGTACTGTTTTAGTCCAAAAAGACAATCTCTTTTATGTATATATATAAACCAAGATGTTTCGAACACCAATTCCCATCCTTAAGGGGTCTCAAGTTTTGCTTCAAAGGACATTACTTTCATTAAGAAACCTAAAACAGGTCTTTAATCCCTTTGAAGTAAACAAATACTTGAGTATTCTTACATCTTTAGGTATGGAATGTGCTTCGAAGCCGGCTTCTCAGTTTCGAAGTCGTTGTTATTTGACTTTTGGCACCAAAATCTGGTTTCAAAGCCAAATATTTTACTTCGAAGCTAGCATCAACATCTGGGATGTGTTTTTCCCTCCAAAAGTATCAATATTGAAGAAAACTCTTCGTATTTGTACTTTTAGTACTTAACGAATTACGCGATATATTTTCCAGGAACGAAGGTTTTTAAAACCCTTTTATTTTGTGTTCTGAAATCACTCGCTCGCTTAACACACAAACCCTTCCCTTCTCTTAACCCTCTTGTAGACACCCCATTTTTGACCGACTTTAAGACTCAGACGTCACCGATTGAGCGCTCGGTGATGTTGCATATTGTGCTCGTTCAGAAGTCTCAGAGTCGCGGCCGTGCGCCCTGCCTCCGGACTTCCGAACCCTCTTCTGTGCCTTGCCTCGGTTTGCGAACCAGACTCGGTTTTCTCTGTTTTCTTTCCTGAGGGGAGGGAGAGGTCCCGTAGACCATCTCTCAGTGGCCATGGGCCCCATTTCGTGGCCGTAGGCCATTTTGCCCATTTCGGAGCCCGGTTCCCGGTTTTCGGAGCCGTTAGGCCGTGTGCCTCGGTTCGAGACCACCCAACCATCTCCGATCCCTCTGTTTTTTTGGCATGCATCTCATTTACTCCCTTTTGAGGGACACTGGGGTCTTAGATACCCACTTCGTGGCCAAACACCACTTTCGGTGCTTAACGGCCGGTTTTCGGGACCCCGAACTGCGTGTTTTGGTCCCCGAGCATTCGTTTTGCATCGGTTTTCGTTCATTTTTGGCAGGTACCTCTGTTTTATCATAACGAGGGACACTGGGGTCTTAGATACCCACTTCGTGGCCGAATGCCACTTTCGGTGCTTAACAGCCTATTTTCGGGACCTCGAACTGCGTGTTTTGGTCCCCGAGCATTCGTTTTGCATCGATTTTTGTTCATTTTTGGCAGGTACCTCTGTTTTATCCCCAGGAAGATCACTGGAGGGTGGGAGGCTAGCAATTGTCTCAGCAACCTGTTATGCTCTTCCGGCGCCCCCCCAGCGCCTGTTTTTCTCACTTCCGGGCTAATGTTGAACACCCTAGGGCCATTTTCTTCGAGCCAAAACCACATATTTGTGTTGTACACACATGGGAGGACCCTAAAAACACATGGCCGGCCATTAATTCTTCTTTTCATTTTTGAACCTCTTTGAAAGTGGATCCGGGAAGGAGAAAAGTCTGCGCGGCTTCACCGAAACGGGCGTAACTCTTTGCACAAGAGGAATTAAAATATGAGGCCACCACCATTGGAAATCTTACTTCCGGGGCTTCATTTTGCACTCAAGAATCTCCTAAGTCCAAATCCGAGGGGAGGAGATATGGTTGGTTGAAGCCCGGTTGGACTGAATCTGCGCGGCTTTACGGAAACTGGCATAACTTTTTCTACAGGAGGAATTTTAATGCAAGGTTTGCGGCATTGGAAAGCTAACTTCTGGGGCTTCATCCTAGGGGGTGGCCGGCCATTTTTCTCCTATACCGGGCCGGCCGGCCACCTGCAACTAAAGCACCTTTTTGCCCACCTTTTCTCCGATTTTCTTGCCTATATAGCTGGCCTCCCAGCTCTTGTAGAAGGGTTGGAAAATCTCTCTCAAGGATATACATTGATATCTATCTCTATCTCTCCATTTTTCTCTCAAATCTTCAAGTTTAGGCTCCATTTCTTCATCATCTTCAAGCTCTACTACCACCACTCCATTCCAGCTGCAAGGAAGGGTTTTTCAAAGGCTTAGGAGCAGAAAACTTGAGCCAAGAAGCAACAAGAGTGTGATCTTCAAGGGTAAGTATCAATCACCCTCTTTTGGCACTTTTTTTTGCACCATTCCTCTACCCTACTTGCTCACTGTTTTAGACTCCGGCCCTAACTGAAAGGGGCCTTCTTTTGAGCTATTCTACATGTTTGTTCAAGGGCTCAACCCTGTTTGAGCCCTCTATCACACACTTGCTTCAATATCCTCTTGTATGCCTTTATTTTGCATTGAATATTTGGCCTATGTGTGATCTGAATTGGAGCATCTCATGAACTGATATTGTGCTTATTTTGAGCCCCTATTCAACATTGAATAAGGGATCAACCTTGTTTTCATGCTCCATGTACAAGTTGCTTTGAATCCATGTTTTACCCTTGTTTTTTGCATGAAATATTAGGCCTATGAGTGATCTGATTTCGAGCATGATATAAACTGTGAGTGGGCCTATTTTGATCCCCTCTTCAACATTGAAGAAGGGATCAACCCTGTTTGGTCTCTCTATCATGCACTTGCTTCACAATTCCTTCAATTTACCGTAAACTTGCATGGTTTGTTTGACCTACATGCAGTCTGTTTTGGAACATGTCATGAACTGTGAGTGAGCTTATTTTGTGTCCCTCTACAACATTTTAGCAGGGATCAAATTTTTTGGGGGTCTCCATGTTATACTTGCCTTTATATCTCTCTTTGACCCCATTTTGCATGCCTTTTTGAGCTTACCTAGCTTCTGTTTTCGGCCATCATCAGTACTGAAAATATCCATATTTTGGCCTTCTTGTCATATCTCATTGAGGGTCTTTTCTGGTTTGATGAATGTTTGGGGTACTTCATGTTATAGCCTTATATATCCTCATCCTTGCATAGCATTTTTACCATGTTTTCATACTGAGTTGGGGGATGTCATCTACTGAAAATGTGCATATTTTTAGTCCCTAATCAGTGTTGTAGAAGGGTACTTTTCAGTTTGAGCATTGCATACACCACTTGCTTCAATACCCCTCTCTTGGCTCGTATTTTTGCATGCCATGATTTGTACTGTAAATAATGCTATTTTGGGGCTGCCTTGCTACTGTTTTGCATACCATGTACCAATTATGCATGTTTAGTATGGCTATAGGCCATTCCGGGTGCTTATTATCGCATTTCGGGACCATTCCGGGCATTCGGTGTCATTTCCCCGCCTTTTGGGACTGTTTTGCATCATTTGTAAGTGTTGAAAATCCATTTGCATGTTTGCATATCATTTTCGTATGTCATTTCATGCTTAAACGCATTGCCTCGGTTTGCGCGCCCGTGTGCGCGCATTTCAAGGCACCCCATTTTCATCTTCGGCCTCTTATGTGAGTGTGGCTGAGGCTCACTCATGTTAGTGTAAGTCCATTTTGCATTTTGCATATCATTTTAGTCTCATTGCATTGCGTATGCCATCGCCTCGGTTTGCGTGCTCGTGTGCACGCATTTCGAGGCATCTTATTTTCATCCGACGGCCTCCCGTGTGAGAGTGGCTGAGGTTCTCTCATGTTGGTATAAGTCCATTCTGCATTCTGTATGCCATTTTTCACATCATTGCATCCCGTATGCCATTTTCTCGGTTTGCGTGCCCGTGGGCACGCATTTCGAGACATCTCATTTTAGCCTCATTACATATCATTTCCATGTCATTTTGAATTCTGTATGCATCGCCTCGGTCTGCGCGCCCGTTGGCACGCATTTCGAGGCATCTCATTTTCATCCGACAGCCTCCCGTGTGAGTGTGGCTGAGGCTCACTCATGTTAGTGTAAGTCCAATTGCATTGCGTATGCCATCTCATGCCTTGGGATCATCGCCTCGGTTTGCGTGCCCGCGTGCACGCATTTCGAGGCATCTCATTTTCATAACATTGTCCATGCTAGGATTGTATTTTAGCTGCATTTCATGCATATCATGCATATTGCATCGTGTTCGGGATAGGAGTTAGCCCGGGCATGGGAAACGAGGCACGTTTTGTACTCCGAGTGACGGAACGGGTCTCAATTCCCAAGTCACCGACACTCCGGATTACCCATGATGGAGTTAGGTTTTGTTGTAGCATTCATCTGCATTGCACCCTATATTGAGTTGTGCAATCCGATTCCTCGGCCACCATGCATCGATATGCGTGATTGGTGGCACGAGAATCGAGGCATGCATATATCTGTGAAATACATTGCTATGCCCCTTTCCTGCTCTCTGTTGCAGCAAAATAAGGAATCAACAACTTTTCGGAGTCTGGCGCGCATTTCGAGAAAAATTGCAAACAGAGGCTAATCGGGGCATCCCAGTGGATTTCTGCGCAAGGCAGCCCAGCATACATCATTCATCAGAATCGAGGCAGCCCCTGGCTTGCATGCCAGTTTACAGCTTTCTTAGTTAATTTGTTAATTAATTAGGAATTTGTATATTATTTGGACTGTATATTTCGGACTGTATTATTCTTTCATTTCGGACTGTATTATTTATTCGGACCCTCTGCGCGAGCATAAACTGTAATAAGTGTGGGTGAGTGTGATGTATGTCTTCCAACCCCCATTTCTTTCTCCCTTTTATTTACCCGCTATACGATGGTTAGATATAGGGCATATTTCAATTAGCATATAGTATGACAGCATGTTTGCATCATTCATCTGTTTTGCACGCACCGGGCTCGGCGCATCATACAAATTGCATTTGTATTTCAATTCCGAATTGAATACATGATAGCTGTAGCATTCCATATGCCATATTTAGAATAGCCGAGCCTGCTATAGTCGCATTTTTGCATGCGTTGCATTAGACATTTCTGTATATTTAGGATCATGCATGATTTCTAATCGGTTTTTCTGTTTTGACTGGAGTACTCGGTAAGTTTTATGCTTTAGCATCCTTGCATGTGTGAGTGATGCCATGAATAGCATGCTTACCATGAGGCTATGTGCTTATGTGATATAACTGCCTTGAATGCCTGTGGGTGGAGGTTGAGTTACTTGAATTGGGACAATGCGTTGAATGTTTGTTTTAAGCCCACTAGATAAGTGGCAAAATCATGTTTTTCTAAGCCCACCTGAGGGTGGCAAATTCGCGTCTTAGCCTACCTGCGGGTAGCACCATCAAACCATTTTCAAACAAACAAACATGAAATGTTTTGTTCCAATTCAGGCGGCCCAGTCTATACTTGTTTGCTGCAAGCATCACATAGTAACCTAGGCTAATAATCGGAATAAGAACTCACAATGTTTTCAAAATAAGATATCATGGTTAGTGGAGGCCGGTCTTTGACCGGGCGAGCGGGGGTGCTCACGAAGTGACCTTCCCCAATCGTACCCAAGTTCCCGAGCCGAGGCAACTTTGGTGATGACGGACGTGTGGCCTTTGGCACCGAGTCAGGGTTTCCTAAATTTCCCATTTAAAAAACATTTAGGTGGCGACTCTGTATCTGGCAAAGCAGTCCATGTTTGGCACTTCTTTCAAAAATCTGTTTTCCAAAACGATTTGTCGGATTTGGACTCTTTGGTTCAAGATTAAGAACCGTGACAACAAATCGAGTCCGAGCTGTAGCGAGGTCCCCCGCGGGCTTGTTACAATTTCTGGTGACTCTGCTGGGGAGTTAGAGAACTTGACTCGAACTCATGATATCTGGTTTTGACTACACTTGTGTGTTTCTTTGCATTGCATTTGCATCGGTGCGCCTAGGACACCGTGTTTGCCATCTGCTATTCCTGAGCGGTTTGCCGGAGGCTTGTCTTGTCAAGGCATGTCCATAAGGCTGACCGGTTACGGGCTCTGCCAGTATGGGAACACAAACCCCGGTTTTACCGGGGCACCCCTTTTGACCATTCGACCTAGTGCATATTCGGATCCATAGTGACCATTCCAAATTAGGACAGGTTGCTTACCCGTTTATAGGTTGTTTGAAACTGCTGCGTGCGTAGTGAAACCCTAGCTCCTGACAAAATAGGACAGGGAAACCCTACCCCAACATAGGGGTGTTTTGGCTCTCACTTATCTGCTATGTGCTTTAGAGTGCGTCTCTACAGGAATGCATGTATCAGTGTATGAGTTTGGGCATCAGGCCTGCGGGCATCATTCAGTATCTGAGAATCAGTTATCTGCGGTATCAGATTCAGTTTTGAGGCAGAATTTGGGACAGAATTCAGTAGAGGGCACAGTCATCCTGTTATGCTCATATCTGTTTTGGTGAAATTAGGCTAAGATGCTACATGTTTTCCCTTTTGCTAGGTAGTCCTGGAACCATAGCTTCAGAGGCTCGAAATCCCCCGTACTTGGACTAGTCTGATAGACTCTGTTCGGACTTGTATGGTCAGAAATTCAATTCAAGGGCAACCAGTGTTCTGTCGTTGAGGCAAGGCAAAGAAAGGCCAGTCAGGGCTCACCGGTTCATCTGATCCGTCAGTCACCAGTCACATCACCTTTGTTCGGACTCAGCAGACCGTGATGTCACAGGGTTCGGAAGAATTTGTGGCCGTGGTAGCAGCGTTAAATCAGGGAACTGCCATGCAGGTTGAGACCAGTATTGAAACGCAGCGCCCATCTGGGTATTTACCTCACATCCAGCTTGGGACCCAGCCGAACTTTGACCCAATTCCGCCAGCTGAAGATTTGCAGGGTCCAGATCCTCGAGAAGGGCTGGCTCAAGCCCAAGTTTTCAGACCCCTGTGCAGCCTAATGAGAGGCGTTATCCCCTTGATGCTAATGACCTCGATCTGACTGCAGTGAAAATTGCGAACCTTGAGAAGCAATTCAAAAAGGCACAGGGCCTTAACTCCATTCCCGACATCGAGGATGGGCACACTGAGTCTGCCATCCGGCTCCCAGACAGATTCAAAATGCCACATATTGACCGTTTCGACGGGTCTGGGGATCCAATGGTACATATCCGACTTTTCTTGGATGTCCTAAAGCCGATGGGTCTGACTAAGCCACAGAAACTCTCTCTATATGGAAGAACCCTGTCCGGTGTAGCAGTCACTTGGTACGCTAAGTTGGAGGACAAAGTGAAGCAAAACTGGGAAGAATTGGCTGAGGCCTTTGTCGATCAGTATTCTTACAATACCCAAGTTGAAATGACCATCCAAGAACTTGAAGCAACCCGCCAAAACCCAAAAGAGCCTTTGTGAAATTTGTTGCGAAATGGAGAGCAAAGGCAGCACAGATGACAGATCGCCGACCTTCTGAGAGGGATCAAGTGCAGATGATGGTGCGGAACCTCGAGCATGATATGTTGCAGAAATTGATAGTGGCTCCGCTATTCACTTTCAAAAGTTTGCATGAACTGGGGGTCCAGGTCGAGAATGCGTTCAACAGTGGGATCATTCCCAGAACAGTGAACCGACAAGGAGGGCGATTGTAGGGAGTACCAATGCCGGAAGTAGCACTATTCCCGAACCCACTGAAATCAATACAGTCGCCATAGCCAACCCTTTTGCCAATCCAAGCCTACAAACAGCCGACCCAGCCCGAGCCCAAGACAGAACTTTCACCCCTCTCTATATGAGCCTGGCTAGCGCACTAAAACTCCTGATAGAAAGAGGGCATCTCAAACCCCTCGATCCTCAACCTCTTCCCAACTCACTCCCAGCCAGACATAACCCCACCAAGTACTGTATGTACCATCAGTAGCGCGGTCATGGCACCGACCGTTGCTACCGCCTTCGTCATGAGGTCCAAAATCTCATCGATAACCGGACGATAGCCCACCTTCAGACCCCAATGACCAAACATTTCCCGCCTACCTCAATCTCATCCATACACTGCCATCCACCTATGACCCCAGCATATACATCACCCCGGCCCATCTACCTAAGCCTGAGGTGTTTATCCCAGAAAGCATGGACTTATGCATGATGGGTGCACCTGAACCCCAATCATCTCAAACCCCATGAACCCACTACTTCCGAGCTGATGAGGATGATTGAAGATCTTCAGAGAACAGTGGCGGATTTAGCCTTTGGAGTTTTGGCTCCATCATCAACCACATCGCCTACCAGGGAGTTCATGTCAAAAGGCTCCCCAAGCTTGGGACGGGCTGTATTGGGAGAAGGCAAATCCCTTGGCAAAGTGGAAGCGAATGGAAAGAACAAGATAGGGGCGGACATGGATCCCCATGAGCATCTCCTGTTGGCTGTTGAGGCTTTGCAAGTCGAGGGACTGAACAAAGAACAAGTGCTCGCGGTTGTCACAAAAACTGTGGACGACACTTTTGCCACTCAAGTTGGAGGCAGTTTGAATCGAGAGGCAAGCCGGGAGAATGGCCGTTGTACCAAGAATGTTCCCTTCAGCTATAATCCTCCACTCGGAAGAGATCAGCAAACCAGGCTAGCACCTGCCAATCCCTTTGCTGGTGCGTCCAGCAAAAATCCACAAACCCAGAAGTACCAACCCCGAGGTCAGAGGGTCTTCCATGCCCTCCACATGCCTTTATCCAAAGCTTCCAAATCCTTGTTGGACAAGGCCATCTCAAACCCCTTGAGCCTCGGCCTCTCCCGAACCCTCTTCCGGCTACGCATGATGCTACCCAGTACTGCGCATACCATCAGCAAACTGGCCATACTACCAACAACTGCTGCTTCCGTCTTCGCCATGAAGTACAGGATCTATTTGACAATGGGTCATCCTCCTGCCGAGCTCAGCAAAGTCTATCGGCACTGGGTCAGTGAACTTGGGGATAATGTGATTATGTGATCGAGGGATGAACCACCTGCGGATGGCGCTCAGATTACTCCAGCTGTGGCGGATGGCATGCACTGTTTTGAGCAATGTACAAGTGCTGTTAATTTTGCTTTCTGACTTGGGTATTGGGTCAGTCTCGCCTTTTTGTATTGAATCAGTCCTTTCATACTGAGTCAGTCCGGTCTGTCTTGTTGTATCGAGTCAGTCCTGTTGTATAGGAGTTGGGTGATTCCGGGGGTGTTACCTCGGGCGTCACCATTTTGTTTTGTGTTTGTCTTTTTGTTTTGTTTTGAGTCTGTTTCTGCCAGGGAGCCAGTTATGCCAATAGTTTTTGAATGAAACAGCAGTGATTTTCACACTCTCACATTTGCTTCTGCCGTGTGCTAGTTGTACCGGGATTTGAATGAAATGGCAGTGCATTCCACCTGCTCTCTTGTGCCTTGAAGTCATTGTAATGACCTGAGTTTTTCAAAACCTTTTTGAACACTACGGTGAAAACAAAGAGGGAGGAATTCCTCGGGATTTGTAAAACTTTGATCAAATTTAGAGAAAGAGATACGTGCTAAGCCCTTAATGAATGAAATCATTCTTGTTAGTATGAGTATTGAGAAGGACCCTAGCTTTGATCCAGATGGGTCCTACACTGTCTTCAGCGCGAGCGATTTGCCACTTTCTTAAAAACTTTCAAAAAATGTTTTGTGCGGTCCTGCGAAGACATGTGTGGAAATCGCTCTTGAGATTGTGTAGCTTAGGATCACTCTCAGCCTCGAGACTTGGCCCTTGCTTTCAAACCTTGAACTTGAATTCAGAATGTTCAAACGGTCACCACATGTAAGGCCTGTGTGGCTAGATTTGAAGCAGCCCTCGAACAAGAGGCACCAAAGTCAGATCAAGAGGATTAGATGTCGTCAAAAGAAGCTTGCAAAGCTAGACCGAAAGCACCCCTCGAACTAGGGGCAAAAAATATCCGATGTGCTCGAAGAGCCAACAGGTGGATCCTTCTGTAAATCAATACAACAGCCACTCTCCTGGATATAGAGGGCTTCAATCTCAAAACCATTTGGCATGGACTTGTTACACTTTTACCCTTCGAGAGGCTCGCTGGGTCGAAAACCCGAAAGGGCGACCCAGGCAAAAGTTAGAGCGAAACAAAAAAAAAAAAAAAAAAAAAAAAAAAAAAAAAAAAAAAAAAACACAGAAAAATACAAAAAAGAAAGAAAAAAAGAGAAAAAAAAAAGAAAAGAAATGAAAATGAAAAGAGAAGAAAGAAATGAAAAAGAAGAAGAACAAAGCTTGCAAGGTTGAAACCCTGCAACAGGCGCCTTGGCAAAAGTTAGAGCATAAAAAGGAGAGGTTAAATACCCGAGTGTACCCTAACCCGAACTACGTGAGGCTTGATTCCCATCTTTGGGATACGTAGGCAACTTCATTCTGAAGTCCAGCCGTAAAACAATTCAAAATTCGATTGTGTCCATGCGATGGTTCTGATCCTCTTCGCCTTCTCTATATCCGAGAGTCTGGTTGTGTTGTCGTCCGTCGCCTGACTACACAATGCCTGCGCATCATTCAAACAAGGGGCACTCTTCGTTGCCATTCAGTGCTGCGGCGCCATTCAAACAAGGGGCAACTTTCCGTTGCCATTCAATGTGCCGCAGTGCCATTCAAACAAGGGGCAACTTTCCGTTGCCGTGCAGCTCTCTTCAAGCACGGGCAGTTTTCCTTTGGATCCGAGGTTGTGCATCTCAGGAGTAGGTTTCATGCTCGTTGAGCAAATGGCCGTTTGCAAAAATAGTTTTTGAAAATTTTTACTGAGGTTGACTAATTTTCTCGAAAATTGTTCCATCTTCTCAAAAAAAACTGGACCATTTCTTGGACCCGAAAAGGAAAATTTTCAGTGCTCATAACCTGACTTGC